>JAFIDM010009631.1:9187731-9206150 GCA_023159025.1 Thereuonema tuberculata
AAAAGATTACACGTCTTTTCTTTTTCAAGCCTTAAATAACAATAAGTTGAAGAACAATACTCCAAATTACATTAAATTCCTCGAGAAAATATTAACAGTATTTGAAACCAAGGAATGATGGTATTGAAATAGAGAAAATATTTCATAAGATTAGCTAAAAGTTTTGTAGATAAAATGTGCACAAAATGTAATAATAAGGTTACAATCAAGGAACTGAATTGTTAAGCCATATCGTATATTGTAAGTAAATGGTATTGGTTTCAGATATTGTTAATATTTTCTCGATGAGTTTAATGTAATTTGGAGTATTGTTCTTCAACTAAATTGTTAAGCCATATCATATATTATGTTAAAGAAAACAAACATTGTCAGTAAATGGTATTGGTTTCAAATACTGTTAATATTGTCTCGAGGAGTTTAATGTAATTTGGAGTATTGTTCTTCAACTTATTGTTATTTAATGCTTGAGAAAGAAAAGACGTGTAATCTTTTCGAAAATTTGCTTTTTCATATTAAATGTAGTTTTTACATTTAAATTTGGTGTGATGTTAAGAGTTACGATTGTTATACTTATCCCCTGTTTTTTGTTTTGTTAATAATGTATTTTTGATGTAATGTATCAAGTTTTCATGATTGTTATACTTATCTAATTCCTGTTTCTATCAACAATCCCAATTGATATCGTTCTATTACCATTATTTATGAGCATTTCCTTTAGTACTACATTGTCCACAAAAAATTCAGCTTCTTATTTTTTCTAAAACTTAGCGTGTTTAATATATTTTAAAAGTGAGAATATTTACCAGTCTAGTAAAATATTTCCAGAGAGAAACCTGAATAAAACTTGTCATGTAATCATCATTACGTCCACTTTCTCTTATTTCCTGCTGATCCCGAATGAATGGATGGACCAAAATTAGTTTCTACGAATATGATTTTCCCTCGAAAGAAAACAAAAAAAGAATTGATGTGAAAACAGTTGTATTTTATTAAAACCCTTAAACTTTTATTAATTTCATTTACTTCGAAGTTTATTTACATTTAACTCCTTTTTATTTTTATCTTCGTTTTATTTGAAGATCAGTTAAATTCTGCTCAATTTACATATAAAACAAGCTTCAACAGAAATTTCTAGATATTTTAACATTAACAAATATCAAAAATAATTAATAAAAGTTTATAATGAGTATGATTGTTGGTTTATTTTTTAACGATTTTTTTAAAATAATTAATATTATACTTCATTCGCTCTTAAAAAAGTACTAGAATTATTAGAGATCTTATCACATCTCACCAAATATAGAACTTGATATCATATAATAATAATAATAATAATAATAATAATAATAATAATTTTATTTTCTTAGATACAATGTTAAAGTCCTGTTAGGATATCCCACAAAGAGATCCTGTCAACTGGTGCTTGGATTACGTTATACAAATTGTTTAATTACATAAAATAACAGCATAAAAAAATACAAATATAATCGCACAGGAATATTTCAGATTTAAAGTCATTGTTTTATATAATTTACTCAAGAAATACTAAAAGAAAAATAAATAAAAAAAAAATTATAGATACATAAAAATAAATTTAGAAATTTAAAAAAAAAATCTAATTAATAATTAAGTTAAGAAGAAGGAAGGAAAAAAAATCAAAAACAATTTTCTTTTTACAATATAATAAATGTTACTTAAGTATACATTTTTTTAATATGCAAATAATAATAATAATAATAACGTCTTTACACTTGGCAATATGTGCTTTTGTCCTTGACCCGCCAAATTGTTTTTGCTGGTAAACCCAAAGTTTGAAACATACAAACATAATAATAACAATAATTCCACTCTTGAATCAGATACCTTGAAGGAATTCAGCACTGCTGTGACTTGATTTTGTTAAAACCACATAAATAATATTTTGCATTGAAGTTTACTTTGTACTATTTGCATTAAATATGTAAATCGTTCACACCTGAGGAAAATAACTGTAGATATTTTATTATTACTGATAATTACACTTAATATTCTAATTCGTCCAACAGGAAGTAAATAAGAGGGAAAAAAATCACTGTGAAAATACATAAATAATTCAAGTATCAGCTTGAAATGAATTCATCTACCTTTTATTAAAAAGAAAACAACTTACGTATCTATCAATTACTGAAAAAAAAAAGGAATTTTCCTTTTGTAATTAAATTTACTATTAGTATTTTTATACAACTAAAATGTTATATTGTTTGACTGAAAATAAAAGTATTAAATTTTAATACTATTTTCATTCACTATTTAATTGCTTTCAAGTGCTGCGTGATCACTAACGTCTAAGGTCATAAATTAACAATTCGTCAATAATTTATTCGTCGACTTTCAAGGCTATGCCACTGATCTTTGAAAAATATGAACAAACAAACCAACTAAACACTCCAATATCAGTCTAATTATTTAGCTACTCTAAACAGACAGGATTTTGCAGAATAAGTCGTCTAACTTCCTTCAAACTCGTAAACATTCAATCGTTATTCCTTGAAATATTTGGAAAAAAAGTAGTCCTATAAAATTATAACTCTAAATTCCTTTGAGGTATCGGTGCGCCTCGAAATAAAAAGTTTAGAAGCACTGGCCTATCTGGACTGAATTTATATATTTAGTTGCTAATACAAATATATATATATACAGGGTGATTCATAAAATACTGGAAAAAGAGGCCTATAAAGAACGAACATCAAAATATTTTTCTGTCAAATTCGGTGTAAAAAAAAGTAAAATAGGGCATGGATTTCCGGATCAAACGTGCGATTCTGAGTCGGATGATGGGATCCCCATTTTAGCCTTTTTTCTGCACCTATGATAAAAAATGGTCTAGTTAGCACCCTTCACAACCGGGAAGAGCAAGGAAAGGGAAGAGAGAATAGAATAGGCTAAGTTAAATGGAATATTGACTCCATTGGGTTTATTTCAAACACAAGGAGCCCGGGGGGGGGGGGGGTAAAAGAAAAAAAAATGCAGCGAATCCGTTTGGTTTACTTCCAGTACTTTGTGAATCACCCTGTATATATATATATATATATATATATCTAATATCGCGTAGGTCCTCCTAGTGCTTGGATGACGGCAGCAATACGACATGGCATGGACTCCACGAGAGTTCTGAAGTACTGTGGAGACAGTGAACACCATGCATCCTGCAGAGCATCCTACAATTCAGTAATGTTCGATGGTGGTAGATTACTGGCAGTTACGGCCCGTTGAAGTGCATCCCACATGTGTTCGATGGCGTTTAAATCCGGCGAACGCGGAGGCCAAGACATGACGGCAAACTCAGAGGAAAGCCCCTCCAGCCCTAAACGGGTGATAGTGCGGTGGTGCATTGATGAAAGAGACCGCACCTATCGGGGTAAATGATTTGCAAGGATGGTCAAGTACTGGCTAACGGTCATAGATGTAAGATGGATCCTAATGTGTGCCAGCTGAACACATCCCATACCGTAACAAAGCGACCGCCGCCCTGGATTGTCTCTTGAAGGAATGCGGGATCCAGTGCCGCGTTGGGTTTTTGACAATATTTGGAGTCGCCCATCTGCCCGAAATAGTTCCCGAGCAGATTTTAAAACTGCAGATTATTAAAAAAGAAAAATTAACCCTCTTTTAGGTTTCTTAAAACTGATCTCTTAATGTCTAATACAAATGAGAGTTTAACAGTGAAGCCAACACACAGGCGGACAATTCTTTTGTGTTGCAGCAAAGCCAAACTGAGGATAGAAAAATGTCTATTAATATTATAATTAAAGTTATTAGCAATCTATTAAAATCTCATTAGGTTTAGGTTTTTGTAATTGGATTTGTTATCTATTTTTTAAATTCTTTAAGAATTACATAAGATTAAGAATTAGATTAAAAGAATATAAGAAATAAGTATTTAATATGTAAAGTGAAAGTAAAATAATTCTTGTTTTTAAAAGAAATGATAATTTGAGAATCAAAAACGAATGAATTTATAATTTTTATTAATACGTTTAGTTGCAAAGATTAAAATCTTCATATAATTACAAATAAAAGCAAATTATTTTTACTTTAATTGTTTATGTTGGGTAAATTGTATTTTGTACTTAAATGTACATCACAGAGATAAAAAATTAAATAGGTTTTAATGAATTAAAATATTTTTTCAAACATAGTTTGAAAATTCTGTAAAGGAGTAAAGTATTTCCATTTGTCCAGGGATGGGCTTTTAAGTAACTGAGTTAATAGTTACCTTAAAAAGTAACAGTACAGATGTTTTGTTCTTAACGATCCACATCAAACAAATATTCCTAGCTGTTGAACCACTCGCATTTTTAAATATATCTTGCTTCCTTTTTTTTCATTTTTAATATTTTTCATTTTTAATATTTTTATTTCTGCATCACGCATTAAAAATTAAAGTGAAGAGCTTCTTTCTTTTTCATAAATTTTATTTAGACTTTTTATTCTCGATATGTGTTCTGTAGTTTATTGCAAGTTAAAGGTCAAAGGGGAAAAATCAAATGTAATATACGTCCATTTAATTATGCCATCCCATTTCGCAGCAATTATTTGCTTCATATTTAAGCTTCCTCGATATTTCACGATAAACCACTAATAAAATTATCAGATAAATAAATATCAGATGATATAAGCAAAAATGACTGAAGACCATTGTGGAGCCATGTACTACGGAGAGAACGGACAATAATTACGTGTTCAGTTTCAGTACATTATCGAATAGTGTTGCGTTATATGTAGACGTGTTTTTTTAATCCTTTTCGCCTAAATTTGAATATGCCTGTTTCTCATATATATTTTGTTGCATTTTTCAATTTTAAATTTAGTTAAAACGATGTTAAAAAACCAATTTGATATCGATAAATAATTTCATTAAAAAAGTCAATTTAATTTCAGTATTTAACATCAGCAAATAATAATAATAATAATAATTGTAAGGCTAACAGAATTTGCATTTTAGTTTGTTTTTTTAAGTAATTTTTGAAAGAATCAATTGTAGTAGTTAATTCTTATAAAAAAAAGCGCTAGCAAAATGTCCCGTTCATCAATGACTGTCCAGTGGAGGGAGGAATTAACATTGTTCATACTCTTGTTAAAACAATATATAAGAAGAGTCTTAGAAAGGATGTTGAGTGATTCAAGATGCATCATAGAAGCAACGCTGTTTTTCATTGACCAATCTTTTTAGCAATTTAGTTGAAAAAAAAAAAAAAAAAAAAAGAACCGAACGAAAAGTAACGCATTGTCGTTACTCTGTTACAGATAAAAGTAACTGAGTTACAATGACTCAATAGAAAAGTAAACGTTCCTATCCATCCGTTCATTTTGCAAAACTATTCTAATCTTTGATATTTTAACTTAAGAAACCAAGGGAAAATTCAAATAGTAAATCTTGTATTTATACTTTTTAAAGAGACAGTTTGTTTACAGTTATTGAAATCAGCGAATGTGTTTTATGACGCTTCTTATAAAAATTCCCTAATAAAACTATAGAGTTTAATAAAATAAATAAATTATTAATCATAAATGAGTAATACATTTGTTAACTTTGTGCTTCACTTCAATTGAGAGCTTTAAATGCTTTAAATATATGCTTTTAGGTAATTTTTAATTTTCATTTTCAGTAAAAAGAAATCTTAAAAGAAAATGCAACTGTTTTACTATTGTTGAAAATCATTAGACGGGAGCACTGCTTAATAATATTCCAATGTATGACAGTAATTATTTTTTTTCCCTATATGCACTTACTTCATTTACGTGTGGTTAAAGTAGCCTAGATATTATTATATTTCTTTCCAATGACTTTATTGTTAATTTCTGGAGTTTTATTTTATTTTCTCCACTTGACTTATTGATCTTTATTTCGACCTCTGATCGTCAATATCTTAGAAATAAGCTTCTTTTCTCTAAATCCGTTTATTTTTTAAATTAAAACAATTTAAATAAAGCGAGGAAAATAATAATTGCAAGATGAAAACAGAGTTGATTTGAGTTAAAGTCAAACCGAACCCAAAATCTATGATTACATTTTTTTTTTATTATTATTCCTAGTATTTCAATGTTCTAATTGCGTGCAAAGAACGACTTCACGCAAACGTCTGCATTTCGAGAATGAATCATAGTAATTATTTAGGTTTTTTTTTCTTTGAAAAATATACTACAAAAGAATGTCGATTAACTAGACTAATTACCACAAAAGGTTGTCCGAAGAAGAATTTAAAAAAAAAATCGTATTTTAATAGCGCAGGACAATAGACAGCTCATAGATTGGAAACTTACAGACATTTTAGTATGTTCTGTATACGACTTTTAAAATTCTATTCAATACAATCTAGTGTGGTAATAAGTTAGTTAATCGATGTTCTTTCTTAATCTTTCAAATTTCACTTTCTCCAATATTGTGTTCGGTTAAAACTATTCGTTTAACAATATTATTTTTGTCATTAATTATTGTCATCATGACAGTAATAAAACCAAACAAAATCCTTTCCCATCTATTTCAATCCATTGGCTCTTACAATGGTAATATTAGGGACTTTTATTTCAGAAATAAATTAGTGGATATAACTTTTCCATAATAGTAAATGTGTGGAAGCCGTGTTCTGCTTATCAATTCGTGCACAGACTTTTTAGATATCGCCGAAGATCGGTGTACTTTTCACATTTTCAGTGAGCGAATTCGTTGGAAGAAATATTGGATGGTTATTCCCTACGACCAACAACAGTGTTTGTTTAACTTCCTGCCTCACCAGATATAAAAAAACTATATAATAAAGGGTTTCATTATTAGTCAACTCAGTTCTAATTGATTCTTCTTAGAATTCTGGTTTTAGTGATCATCAGATATTGGTAATTTTCCTCAAGTTTCTTAAAAACTCAAGTTTCTCAGGACATCTAATGCTTCCATAAGACACTGAACCGACTGCAAGTTTAGGAATCAATAAACATTTGAAAGAGAAAGTTAGACTTTTCTTTTCAAAAACTTTAGAATATGAAACCACTGAAAGTGAAAATACTCAGATAAAAGAATCATAAATTGTGTTGTGACAACAAAGTAAATATGGATTAAAAATTAATTAGTTAACTCTTTGAGGTTTAACATATTTTCTGAAATGTTAGTGAATTCCTTCATAATTTACTTCATCATAAAAAGGCAAAGGAACTGAACTTGATTTATCAAAATAGAAATTCTTTCAAATTAATTAATAATTAACTTTTCTTAACTAAAACCTTATGATCTCTCAAATGACATTAATTTAACCTGGAAACAGAATTACTCATTCAAATAATCGTCAAAACTAACAATTGGTTTTGCTTATTCTGCTTTCAAAGAAATGGTTTCTAATATTCTGGGAAATAATTAAAAAAAATGCAAATACAATAATTGCCAAATTTATTTAAGGAAAAACTGCATACGTGCTTAAAGAAGTCCTTAATTATTTATTTTCATTGCTCACGGAATCTCTTCAAATAAAGTTATTATGCCTAATTAATTAGAGAAGTCTTTTAGATGATTGAAATGCTAAGGATATTTTTGTAATTCTGAAATAAGAAACTTTACTCTAATTTTCTTAGAATTTTAACTTTTAGTAAAATTGATTAATTTTAAATAACACGATCAAATAAGCTGAAAAAATACTGTTTAAAATAAGGGAGTTTTAGAACTTTTGATCAGTTGATATGAATTCATTTTAAATCCTAAAAGTTTTCTATATACAAAAATTCTAGGATAAATTTACAAAAAATAACTAACGAAATAATTCTACTACAGTTCTATTTGAACAACAAAAGAAAATTATTAATTAATGAATGATAATATTCAATCTATGAATTTCTGCAACTAATAATTTATGTATAGAAATGAATCTTCAAAGTTCCAACTGAGATTCTTTAAACTTTAATTAAAATCTTCAACCTTTTTAGGGACTGCTCCTATTTTTCTCTAATTTTTTTTAGAATATTCCCACTTGTCCATTTGTTCCTAATAAGTATTGTGTAAATTTTGAGCTATTTGATTTAGTAATTAAACATATCACTTGTCAATTTAATGACAAATATTAATGATCAAGATTATTATTAATTTTTATGCTTTGCACCGGAAATTTTTTTGATAATTTTGTGGAATTTGTGATTTGTTTATTTACAAATTCCCAAAAATGCCTTAACGTTATTTCTCACAACTATTTACTACAATGATTGAATTTTTCCTATATCAAAGGAAAGCACAGAACTGTTAATAGCAAAATTAAAAAGTTTTTTATACATTTTTTTATTATTTATTTTTGCATCCTGTGTCTGTAATGAGTACTTCTATGACTAAAATATCACTTTCTGATTAGAATTAAATACATTTCGATTCGAAGGCTACTGCTTAGTTTCTGAAGAATTTTTTGGGATAATTTGCTGAAGTTTTTGTTGTGCATCTTATTGCGTAATAGCATTATAGAATTTCCATTGATTTGTTGGTAGGATCTTATTGTGTGCCCACCAGACTTCGCTCCATGGTAAAGTCAGGCGCAGACCCACTTGCCAAGGGAAGGGAGATCAGACGATCAATAATTGGAACCGACCGAACGGCGTTTGGTTTGTCCGTTGTCCTCACCGGGGGGGAAAAGGCTGGCAGGGACTGATGTAAAACCACCTTCGCCTCCTCTCGACGGTAGACCGTGTCCTCCGATCTTCAAAGGGAGGGAAACAGAGACTTCTCCGTAAGTCCCCGTAACCCCCGCATGCGAAACGTCGCTGCAGTAAGGGACGGTTGGGATACATCGAGCAGCCGATCAATACTGGAGGGATCGAGGGAAATTCCGTGTGGTTCCCTCGCACCCTCCAAGCCGGAGCGCAGCGGGCAAAGGGAGTAGGCGGCGAGGGACTGGATGCAGATAGAGAGCGGTAGGCCGTTATCTCACTGCTGTAGTCTATGGCGGCACAAGAATGGCGGACAAGGACGCTCAAGAGGTGATCTTTCTATTCTTTCCACTTGCAAGACACAGAACTCACACTCATTCATTCATTCACACGTTCCCTCGGTTGCAGACAGTGACGAAATGCGATCGACCGTCGCAGTCACTGCTTTAAAATCTCACAACCTATTCCTAATCCTATCTCTAAACATACAAACAAATGACGTTTGAACAGGCACTCACTTTTTTTTTTTTTTTGGTCTTCTTCACTTTTTATTGATTTCAAATCCATATGGGAAACAGAAATGGAGGATACAGTCATTGATGCAATCACTAAAACTGAACGGGTTTCTTTCTATGGAACTCGAATCAATAAAATCAGCAAGAGACCAAACTTTGAAACATTGTTTCTTTAAGTTAATGTTGAGGTTTACGAAAAAGAACGCTAGGAATCACGAACTCAGTATTACCAAGAAGAGGCTCCAATACCCTCTCCTCCCGCATACACCTTTTTGAAAAGTAACCGCGTTTTAATTCCAGAACATTAGGTTTTACAGACATTTAACGTCACTCTAATTTTTAGTTGAATTTACCAAAATAACAAAATTATAATTGCAAATTTACAACTTGCAAAGAAATATCTTCTTGAATTATTTTGCTTTGCTTTGTCACTGACCATTTCAAAGAAATCTACTCTTTAAACCTTTGTTGTTCATCTAACAACCCAAACAATGGAAATAAATAATAGAATAGGTTCAAACAAATTACTGGAAAGCAATAGGAAAACTAATTAATTATTTGAAAAAGATTAGGTAACATAGTAATATACAATTGGTTAACTTACCCTTTCGGAGAGTTGGGAGTAAAAATAAAAAATTTAGCCCCTATATCAAAATAAAACACTTTGTATTTGGAATGCTTAACTCCCATCTATCTATCTATCTATCTATCTATCTATCTATCTATCTATCTATCTATTTATCTATTTATCTATAAATAGTTGTAGATATAAATATATATATTAGATATTTATATATATATATATATATATATATATATATATATACATAAATATATCACTCCAAGTTTATGTAGAATTCTATTGTCAATTTATCATCTATGAATCTTCCAAAATTATTGAATTCATTTCTGCAATAATAAAATAAACTTATCAATTAATTTATCCACAATAAGCAAAGACATTATCATTTTGAAAAATACTTAAAATTATTGTAACAAAATGGCTACTTAACCGCAATCAAATAGCCTTGTTCTCAGACAATCAATTTTTGAATTCTTCTCGACAAAGAAATAAAAGCAGATATTTGATAGTAAATATCAAAGGACTATAGAGGGATTAATGGAGCTGGATACTTTAATAATAAAGTTAAAGAGTGAAATCAATGCAGAAATGGGGTGAATCACAATTAATATTGACTCTCAATTCGTGACTTAAATTTTATTTTCCCTGACAGAATATGTTGTGAAGTATGTTTATCGACACTTCCTGCTAATAGTATAAATAGATTATTTCTCTAATGGACCTACTAACAAGAGTATTATAGTTATCGTTGCAACATTGAATAATTTCATGCACTGTAAACCTCTTTTTGTTTTGGGAGGGGGGGTTGCTTTTGTTTATCTAAAGCTCTTTAACAATTCAACAGAGTTAAGGAATGATTTTTAACTACTTTATTGTGTCTTAAGTTAAGAATGTTAAAAATCACGACTCCTTCTGTTTAGGTTTAATGTGTACTAAGAACAAAAGAGCTTAAGTCTATTTCAGTTTCCTAGAATTAATAACTTCAAAGTTATGTTTCTTTCAAAGTGAAATTCTATTCAAAAGCTTTGGGGGAGTTTTTTTTATTTATTATTTTTTTTTATCAATATTTTTAATTTTCCAATAAAATTATGAGATTGTTAACAAAAAACTCAAAAAGTTTACATGATATTTTCTGTGTTAAATTCCTGTATAGCCATAAAGATTACTATGAATAATTTAATAATATTCTTATTCATAGTAATTAAAATTTACATTCTATTTGAAAATATAAAAAATATAAATACAAATGTTACTTAAAATGTATGCAGTCGTATAAGAAACATACTAGATTGTAGTTAAATTAGTTGAAATAACAAGATTATATTGATACATTCTAATGAAATCAACTGACACAGTCATGTAGACAGAAAGAGTTAACACAATAGAAATGAAGCAGGAATTGATGCAAACAGTTCCACCTATGAGACGAAATGCAGTTAACGATTGCAGAATAACATAGGAGAAATGAAGCTTATGTAATTATATTGGTTTTAAGGATATTTTCATTTGAAATAACATGTATCACACAGAGAATTACTAATCTGGTAATTTCAAAATTTACGTTGGGTCTGCAAAGTTTGTCAAAAGATGCCGTAGATTGATCATAGATAGAAGCATCAACCATTATATGTGAAATAATCCATTGATACTGAACAATTCATTCAAATTTTCTTCAAAAATTTTTTATCTTTACTGTTTTCAAAATGTCGTTAGGTTATAGATGAAAACAACACTTATTTATGCATGAAACTCGTATTATTACTGTTTTCTTTTTTTTTAATTTTTCCTTCTTTTTTATTATCTGATGTAGACAAGAAAGCAATAAGTAGATACAGAAAGTAATTGAATTTTGTTCGTCATTTTTAAAGCTACTGCTTGAAAAGAAAATCCTGGGTGGTGTAATTTATCAATATGATTTTAATATTAACAATTGAAAAAATATGATAAGCTACAATATCATTAGTCAATTTCAGTTTTTTAATCAAGTATTTTTAATTGGTATTTTTATAAGTTCTGTATAATTAGTTAAAAAAAAAACTTTTTTAATAACGCCTACATGAAGAGCATGAAACTTCTAGATTGATTATCTGAAGTGTAATTTTATTTTTATTTCAATACGCAATCTAAAAAAACATTATTAATAAAAGTATTGTTGAATTATTTCTTAAGAAATTTTTCTTGTAAATGAATTTGGGAATTTTCAGAATTTTCTGTCATTTGACGTCATTTCTACTTGTTAGCTCAACTTTTCGTTAATACGAAAATACCATTTTTTAGAAAGAAAAAAAATAGTATTATAGTAAAAGGCTTGACATGAATCTCATTATTTCTTTGGATAATCTCATCCCTATAGAATCATTCACTTAAAGAAAAACTGTACTCAAAGTTATCCCATTTTCTTTTCAGTTTTAATATCTCAGACTGCTCGATTTTAATTGAATGTTGCTGCTTTTCTAATATTTAAGATATCAATAATGTAATAATTAAAAAACAAATTATTAATTGGCAATTAATGTGTTAGAAAGGCAGCAAAGGAAAAACGTTAACCTGAAACACAAAGAAATCTGGCGAATATTAAAAGCCTGTTTGTTATCTGGTCTTTCAACAGCAACTAGCAAAGGACGTTTTGTTGCTAAAATTATAAAGGTTTAGAAAACACTTGCCTCTATATGTTCTGATAAATAAAGTTTCAATTGTTTTCCTATTATTGAAAGGACTGTATTGTTATAATAGAGGAAGGCAAGGGAATAACATTTACTTTGTTAAATTATTGTTCTGTTATTATCTGAATGCTTTAAGTGAATCTGTTTCAAATAATGAAAGCTTTCGGATTGAAGAAGAAAACTCGCGGATTTTACTAGACTTAAATTTAAGTTTATAATAATTTCAATCATGATTGCTCTTAGTAATATTTTTTTTTTGTTAAAATTAACTGTAATTGTTTATCTAAGAGATCTATAGATTTACAAAAAAAAAATTATTGAAAATGAATTTATGTTATTCTGGCAGCAGATAGGGCTACAATATATATCTATAAAAGTAATTCAAATAGACCTATGATTTACTATTAGTTGGTATTCACGAAAATCCATTATTAACTCACTAAAACAATCTGTAATTACAATAAAAGGAGATGAATTCAGTTAAAGCGGAATTTTAGTTTGAGATTTACGAAATGAATATTTGAACTTTGGTTGACTAATAATTGCACTTTGTCATATGGGAATTAATTGTCTGTAGAATCTTTGTGTAATCTTTCCATTTCGTTTCAACGATTCATATCACATCAATGTGTCTGTGTTATGATAACAATTCAAATCAAGTTCAGAGAAATCTAATTTTTTTTTTTTTTGAGGATTGTGATGATAAATTGTCTCCTGGGAATATATTGGCTTATATAAAAGAATAAATATATAAACGAATTTTACAATATTGCTCTTCTGTATATTGCTTAATCAAATATGATAAAGATAATAAATGATTACTAATATCTAATTAGTAATTTGACAGAATTTGATGTTGATACTTGCTCTAATGCAACAAAAAAGAAAGTGTATCATTATATACTGGGGCATCTTTATTCAGAGTTAAGAATAATTATCTCTTATTAGTTGTTCTTCAATTGTTATGTATTATTACTTAAACATTCATCCTCTTCTATGGACACAAAGTAGTTAACAATGCCAACGGCTGTCACATAGAAGAATACAATTAAGCTGATAGTTTTTGGGTTTTTTTTACCTACAGATCACCTAGGATCTTTTTATTTGAATACCCTATTTGACTGTTCCATTCGTTAAATATGTTTTGCAGTTATTGATTTCTTTGACCTTTCTGTTAAGTTTATTGACGTTGATGTCACTGTCCTCCCTTCCTAGATACCGTTTGTTTATTTATGCAAAGTATTTAATTATTGTATTTAGCAATATTTTTAAGATTTGCACATTTAATCATTATAAGACCATATACACAAATAAAATACATAATTTTATAAATCAAGACATAATAACAGTGACATGTTTCGAAGATTCATCGTCAGACTGTACATAAATATAAAACGGAAAAACACAGGCTTATAACAGCCCCACAATACAGAACATCGTAATTAATTAATAATCATTTACATAATAATTAAAATTAATGCAAGTTATAATCTAACACACTGTTGATAGATAGTTCATTATTATAACAATTGGTGGTTTTAATAATGATTGACTCGAAGAATTTACGTAAGTAATCGTCCTTTTGTTGGCCAGAAACAATTGGCTTGTTTGTCATGAGCCTGTGTCCCGTATCTTTCTGATGTATTGTCGTTAGATATTTGAATTAGATATCCCTTTTTCAATAGCAGTACAGTGTTCATTCATTCGAATATTAGTCTGTCTTTTTGTTTCTCCTACGTATTTACAGTTAGGGCCTCCATTTTCACATTTTATTGCATAAATGGTGTTGAATTTGTCCAAATTATTGACTTTCTTCTTGTTATTGTAAATTAACTTTTCAATGGTGTTATTGGCTTTATAAGCTAATTTTATGTTGAATCTTCCCAGTAATGGTGCCAATCCAGCATTAATGTCCTCATCATATGGTAGTGATATGCTTTATCTTCTCTATTGCTGTTAAGTTGATATCTATTGTCCTTTAATGTTTTATCAATCACCCTATTTATGAAAGTCATAGGGTAATTATTACAAGTGTAAATGTTACGTATATTTTGCAATTCTTGTATATAAGTAATATTTCATTACTACAGATATTAATTGCCCGATTAATGGCCCATCGTAATGAGTTAACCTTATATCTCGATAAAACCGCAGCTGTAAAGTCAGTGTAATATTTGCACATTTATTTGCCTTTTTGCAAATATCTTCATTGATTTTAAACTTCTATTCAATCTACGATTTTGAAACAGTAAATGTTTTAAAAGCTGCATGGCCTAATTAGAAATTTTTCATATTTTTTTTTCTACATTTGACAAAAAGAAAAATGTATAATTCTACAAAGAAATTGATAGGACAAAAGAAATTGATTGAAAGATAAAGCAGATCATTAAACTTGATTAACATCTTTGTGATACCATAGAAATAAGAAGAATTAAAAAAAAATCTCCATTTCCGTACTAACAGAAAGAGCAACAGAAGAAGCTATAGTGAGAATAATTAAAGTGTCCTTTTGTTGGAGGATTTTGTGAAATTCTGTTTATTTACTGAAACCCCCAGTTATCCAGTATAAAGAAATGAAATTTTTCAGGTTTTGGCATGTATTAAAATGAATTAAAGTTAATATTTGAAAAAGATAATTAGAGAGATTTCTTAATAAAATCCAAGCAGAAGAGTCAAATTAAGATGAACAGTTCTATAAGAAACAGCCGAATACTGTTCTTCTGGAAGCATCTGGAAATGTTAATGCAAATTTAATGAAATGCATTTTTAGATAATAATTGGATTAAAGTTTGTTTGATTAGTTCAGTTAAGCTAGCACCAAAGATTGTCAAGGGAATCGTGTAAGATTCCCGAAAGCTCTCCTTGTTTCCATAATGTATTTTTAGATTTTTTATTACAATGGTTTTTATTCAATTTAAAGCTAGCAGCAAGTAAGGAAATATATAAGTAAAGTGGTTTATGTACTGAACTGGAGACTAGAGGAGCCCGGGTTCAATTCCTGGCCGTGGTCGTGATTTTTTCCAATGTTATTTTTCCTCCATACGAACCCTAGGGTTCATCCAGCCTTCTATCAAATGGATATCGGGATTCTTACTTATAGGTTAAAGGCGGGCTAAACCTCCCGCGCCCAAGGGGCTGTTAAACCTGCAGGGGTAAGATGTCGAAATGTATGGAACCAAAGGAGTTTCCAGATTTGTTTACTCTCATTTACAATATGTTGTTTATGTGTCTACCCCAATGCACTTCCTTAGCTGATATACCATTTTGCTGAATTCTTGTCAACATATTGTCATCGAAGCAGCACAAACCTCAGTTATTCTCTTCCTAAAATGACAAAGATCTCGGATTCTTCCAAAGTACACCTGTCTCTTCAGGAATCTCTCAAATACAAAGTGCAGAGGTTAAGGTCACGTGATTGTGCTATTCACTCCATGGTAAAGAAAAACATACTTTTGCTAGTATTTCTAGACTTTTTGGGACACCCGGTATATAAAAACAGTTAGTAATATTAGTAATGCATACATTGCACACTCTTAAAAAGCTAAGTTAAATCACCTAATGACTTACAGATCTAATGATGGCTTTCAGTTAATAGCGTTCCATTAAACTTTTTAATTCTCTTAGGATTATTACACTTACGAATGCTTAAAAATTGAACATTTCATAACGTTCCACTATAAAAAATAAATAAGTTTCCCCCAAAAAAATAAAATAAACAATCTCATATAAATATGTGTCTTGCCATCATTATACGATATGTTAAGTTTTTAGGTTTTATTTTTTTATTTATTTATTGATGAAATTGTCTCTCTGACTAATTTTACTCGTATCACCCATTGTTATGTTCACAAAATCATAACATATTAATTGAAATAACTGAAGGAAACCAAAAGCAGCTAAATTAGAATTTCAGTTCTGTGTATTTTTTTATCTGTACCATCTAAAGAAACTGCATTTCAAGAGACTTAATAAAAGAAAAAAAATATTCAAAATGGCATAAATTAATTTTCTTTCAAACTTTATTCCAACATTGTTTATTCATAGCTACAAACAATTTAATGATTTGTAGATCTTGAATAGAACAATTTATTCATAAAAACAATGAACTTTATGAAAATCCTATTGAATCAAAATTTAATTAGTCTTAAACAAACAATGATAAAAAGAAACTTCAAAAGCATTTATAAACGTAACATTGAGAGTCAGTGAATTTGAGTATTTATTTATTAGTATTAATTCAATCCTTTTCTTCGTTTCTAACTGCGGCGCTTTGTATCAGACAAAGTATATTATCTCATTACATGTTACTTTCTATAGAAAATTTCGTTCTAAATTTATTGAAAATCGTTCACATTTCATCAACTAATTGAGAAACCGTTTTCTCTTCCTATATTAACTTTCCACCGCTAATAGATTTCATCTATTTAATGATAACATGCGAAACAGATAAGTCCATTGAACTCGAATTAATGGTCAGATCTTTCTATAAATTCGTTTAAAAAGAAGTAAGTGTACTTTATTTTTATAACAAGATAATGTCACACTGATAAGACTTGATTTCCTTTTCTTTTTCTTGTTTGATTCAATTCACTTTTTCTTTCTTAGGTTAAGTTCCAAACTAAGACCAAATGGATTAAGAGACCAAATCTTAAGCAAACGAGTCCTAATGGATTGCTTCAAGTAAGATGGCTTTGTAAGGTTTCGTATTTTCAATTTCTTTGATTATTCTTTGATTTTATTTCTCCTAAAAACTCGAAAGTCGTTTAAATCAGGGGCGTACAATTAGTGATTTGTTCAATGAAATATCACGACACTGTTTATTCTAATTCACTGAAATAAGATTTCGAAGAAAGTAAGATTAAATAATTAAGATTTTGAAGAAATTTGATGAGTTTCAGTGGAGAAACTAAGGAAACAAAAGTATACTGAAATCCTATTGAAAATCCTAAAAGTTTTGATTATTTATTTATATATGTACATAAAAATTGTAATCTATTGTTAAAATCAGAGAGTTACAGTTTGTGCTTTTCGCAACCTTTATTAAGTTCAAACATCTATTGATTTGGTTATTGTAAATCTAAATTCCAAAATATTTTTTTTGTACTAAATTAAGTCAAAGATATAAATTGCCCTAAAAAAGTTTCTCTGTTTTATCGATATTTTTCTGTCCTTAATACTTTTCTTTACATAGAACAGAAATTGTCCACTCATGTCTTGTTAATATTTGAAACCTATGTTGCTCGAAGGTTCTTAACAATAGTCTTCAGATATTTTTTAGTCTGGATGTTTTCTCTGATAATTTCTTTCTTGAAGATAGCTACAAAATTATCAGAGAAAATCCACAATCGAAGAAAACTACTAATTCTCTTTTAAAAAAAATCATTTTAACTACTTTCTGTTTTACTTCAATCAATTAGCCAGAATTCTGAGGTTTCTAATTTATTTTTTATGAGCTTGGACTTATTGTTTTAATCAAAACACTTTGAATATTTAATATATTTGCAAAGGATACTTGAACGGTGTGGGATTTCTCCACTTTAATGTTTCGATGTTATTTTTATACAAAAGAAATCAATGTCACTTTCGAAACACTTTTGTCTTTCTTCATTCCAATAGTCAGAATTCTGAGGTTTCTAATCTGTTTTTTATGAGCTTGTACTTTTTGATTTATTCAAAACACTTTGAATATTTAATATATTTGCAAAATTACAAAAAAATCAATGTCACCTTGGAAACACTTTTACTTGGAAGACCAACAGTACTTTGAAGAATTGCGATATTCTACTATATACTACTGTATGTATATATATACAGTCAGACCTCGATATAAGGTCACCCCTTGGGACCTCGCGAAAGTGACCTTATAAGCGGGTTGACCTTATAACCGATTCATACGCATTTCAATTCAGTTAGCCGGGACTTTAGAAAAGTGACCTTATATGCGGGGTGACCTTTTATGCGGGTGACCTTATATCGAGGTCTGACTGTATATATATATATATATAT
>JAFIDM010009631.1:9222970-9237713 GCA_023159025.1 Thereuonema tuberculata
GATTGTATGGATGGAGTGAATATTATCTTGCAATAGATAATTGAGATTGTATGGATGGAGTGTATATTGTGTATTGTATATACATCTAACGAACATACATAAGGAAGCGAGTTAATATTGCATTGTCATTCATTTCTGAGTTATGTTTAAAGTCTCAAGTCGCTAGCTCATCGGGAAGTTAGTTTAAAATCAATCGCAAAATTTGTACCGAAAAAACAGACATCGAAGAAAACAGACTAATAAAAACGTGTTAAATAAAAAAAGTTTAAATTTTAGTTTTGAACGTTAATTTACGAGACCTTGAATTTCTGTTTAAATCAAACCAATTAAATGGAATTAACTTAATTTAAAATAAAATAAAATTAATAATATTAATAGAAATGAATAGAGTTTTTAGCGTTTGTGATATTCATATTTCTTATGAATCTATTTCAGTTTTGATTCTTGGTTTGATTTCATTTAATTTGATTTAATTTTGTGAAAGTTTCATAGTTAAAGCAATACATGCATTCGTAGTCATTAAAAAAGATTCATGAGGTGTGTATTAAGTTAACCAAAGAACGAAGTTTCCTATAGGTGAAACGTACAACAAATAGGTTTGGTATCCGATCTGTATAGCAAGAAACAGCTCTAGTACGTAGAAATAGGGCAAATTATCAAATATAACTGAGGAAATGATAATGAAACTGAAATGAATGAAAAAAGAGTAGATTGTTGTCTCATGAATGTTACACAAATACAAATAGAAGGTGTTTGGTTACTAAGTTCCTACAAAACATTCTTAGCACAATCTGAAAAATAATAATACACAGATTAATAATAGAAAGTATTCATAATCATAAGGCTGCTTCATATTTAAAATAGAAAAAAAAACCACCAGAAACATAAAAGTAAAAAGGAATAGAGCAGAGAACTATTTATTTAACTCCTTTATGATTTTTTTTTAAATATGGTTCCCTTAACTTAAGTAAAAGTATGATAAATTCCCTTCTTTTATAAATACATTTTATAAATATTCTCTGTTGATTTTGTTTATATTACTTTTATTTTATTTTATTTCTACACTTATTTATTTTATTTTGGGCTTTGTTTCACTGAAATTACAAATTATTATTACAAATAATACCTGATTAGACAGTACTTTCTAGAGATCTATTAGGAGGATTACTTAACACGAAGATGTAAAATAATTTATCAAACATTCAGCAACTAATAAGCAATTACTGCTCCCATTATTTCAATTTTCATGTTTCGGGTTTAACTATAGTAATTAGGATTGATCATATGTTGACATAGGAAGTACATGCATTGGGTATAGTAAGTGAAATTGTAATGCAGTAAAGTAATTTAATTTTAGAATTGAAAATCCTAGTTGTACTCTGAATAAATTTGAACTTATGGCTAAGTCTATTTTAAAGAATAAGTCACTTAAAAATAGAAACAAATTTTGTGTTAAATAAGTGAACTTTATCTTCTGAAACTAATTAGATAATAGGTTGCAGGTTTTTATTCACAGAATTAGGAATTTTCGTATAAATTGGAATATATGTTATGCTAATTAGCTACCCATTTGGTAACTATTGTGATAGCAGCCAAAATCGATAGCTATTGCATTTGTTCTGTCCGTCCGTCCGTGTTTGCCCCCCCCCCCCCCCACTCTAACAACTCCCGAACGGAGGGTCGGATCGACAAACGTTCTTCACCATCATGTTCAGAGGCTGAAACACTGCAGGAATGGGGTCGCCCTCCATGTTCGATATATTTGTTTTCAATGGGTTTCCGCTATTAGCTTGATTTCTCAGCTGTAGAGTGATCAGTAAGTTCTTGGAGTCATGTGCTAAATGTTGTTGGTTTGAATCCGTGTATCTACTTTTTTTTTTCTTCTCTTAATCTTTTTTTCTCGGTGTCCTTGTGGATTGTTTTGTTTTTCTTGTTTTCCTAACGTTCTTTTTATTTTTTTCCTAACTTTTTTTTACTTTTCCTTTCGTTAATGTACTTTCTTTTTTAGCGGCCCCTAGGTTACTGCTTGCCTGTAAAACATAGGGGGCCGCTCTTGCTTTTATGCTTGCTGGATGTCACACTCTGTAGTGGCCAAACGGTTAGAGATTTAGAATGAAACCTTCACCATTGTGTTCAGCATCAAAAAGTAGGTGACCACTTCCAAAAAATCAGACCTCTAGGACCACTCCCTGACCGGATGTTGGTGGGGTCAAAAGTGGTTGCTTCTAATAAAGAGGAAAACGGCGATAGACGTCCTCCCAATATCGACCCTTCTGAACACCTTTTGTTTACATAATTGCGCATATTTTGGGGGCCGCTTTGCTTTTGACACTGTCATTAATTTATCTTGTTTATTATTATTTTTAATTTGTTTTATTATTATTATAGGTCGCCTTTAAATTTATGCTTTAGCACAAAATTCTCTTCATTTGTTTTGTTTCTGTAAAACGTTTGTAAAATCTACCATTTTTAAAGTATCGTATTTCACTTGTAGTTAGAGGTTGGTGGAAGATATAACAGGAAAAAGAGTATTCACAGTCCACTATTAATGGGACTCCTGGATGGCTGTTTCGAATTGATTAGCTTTCGTCTACTGGAATTAAACAATATTCATTAGCTCAGAGTAATTGAGAAAGAATTCAGAATCAAACAGGTGAGTAAGAATATTCCTAATCCAATTTCTAACTAAAAACGAAGATACACTCATTTCAATTTTAATAAGAACAATAAATAATAAAATAAAAAATTTCATAATTAAATAATTGAACTAACGTGATAGTAGATTTCAGTAATTAATCAACTCCCAGAATGTGAACAGATATTAAGTGAATTAATTGCTAAAAATAAATTGAGTTTAATAATAATTTCTCTCAATGAAATATCTTTTAAGTTATGAGTAAGTAACTGGTTTTTAATTTAATACTAATGTTTCTCAGAGTAGTTAAACAATTGAATAGACATAGAATGACTACATCAAATGCTTATCTACATTTTACTATTGAAGATTTTTCACAGTATTATGAATACGAGCTTTTTAGTCAATTTGAATAAATATTAATCAGATGATTGCATCGCTTGTTTTTACAATAACTTACTCAAAACATAAGCTTGTGTTTATATAAATGAATCTAATAAAAATTTTGAATGGATGTTAATTATATGATGGCTAATTGATTAAATGTTTCTGGTTGTGTTTGTTTCTAATTTTTAATTTAGTAAATAACTATTTGCTTTGAATGATTAAAATGTAATTTGGTTTGAATTTGGTTTGTTCACTAATAAGTTATAATAATCAACTAAACATTTTCCTTTAAATCAGAAAAGCGAGATTTGTCTTCCCAGTCACCTCCCGCCACTAATAAATGTATTATCTTTCAGTTATTCTTTCGATTTAGGCACTCCTGGGCTGTAAACCACGTACTTTCTTGATTTTGTTGTAATCTCTTGTTTGATTAATAATTCCAAACCTGTATTTTTTACTCTGAACCAAATGTCCATTGAAGAAATCTCAACAGATATTTGGTTTAGAATATAAAATACAGATCTGGAATTATTAATCAAACGATATTAATAATTTGAAATGTTTCAGGTTTTAAGCTACATCAGGAACATTTCCAACTGATTTGGATTTGAGTTTTTAACTGACTTGTTTATGCAAGTAAAAAATAAGGGAATGTTTCTGTAGAACTATTTATAAAATCGTTTATGAAAACAAAATGACTCAATAAGAGAATGGGGGCTATTTTTATTAAGACTGTTTTTAATAGAGATATAGTACAGCACCATATCATGTTTTCATAATACATTTGTTATTGATTGGATTTTAAAGAATTAATTGTAATGTTCTGAAGCACATGTTGTACTACATGAGAGTTGATTCAAAGAGATGAACCATTTTCATCCATTTCATTTATTTTAACTTTAATTTATTTATTGGAATCTTTAACCAATGAAGGAGACAATGATTGGCAACTGGTTCCATCTGAAGGCCTTTGTGTGATCTTCAATTGCAAGTTTTCTGTGGGAGGTTCACATGAAAGCATTACATGAATGACTAAGCGACACAGACGACATAAGCTGTGAGAAAATGGACAAAAAAGTCATTTGACAAAGAAAAAAAAAAAAAAGCAGAGAGAGGGAAAAAAAAGTCCCAATGCGGAGATGAGTCAAATATCAAAAGTCAAGAATTGTGACTGCAGCGACCACACCTACAACAAGACAGTCAGGCACATTTTGAAGAGTCAGTAGCTCTAAAAGAACAAGTTTAATTACTATACATCTTTATCATTATTTTTACTGTTTGATTTCTTTCAGATTTTCTTTGTGAAATATGTTTTTCTTTTCTTATAATTTTGGTTCTTAGTTAGAATATCGAGCCACTTCTTTTCTTGCGTATTTTTGATGCTTTAATTTGATTCATGTGCATGATTTACATTCGTATAATCCCCAATAAAGTATTTCTAACATTTAATAACTTACTGTGTAGTTTGTAATTTAGTCTAAAATTACAAGCTGAAATATAATAAACTATAGAAGTGGCGCCAGTGTCTAATTTTGATTTTAGTTTTCTATTCTCTTATAAGGTTCCGTTTTTTAAGACTCTTGCATGGATTTAGGTAACAACTTAACTCTTACTGGTAATTTATGACTAAGCCTTGAGTATTATACAATATTCTCAAGTCTTAAATGTTCAACAGTTTTTTTTCCATTTTTTTTTCAGTAGTTTTTTTCGTTTTTAAATATATAATATTTTTTAAAAATTAGCGAAAAATTTGAGTTAAACTTTCAATTTTAAATATTCAAATAAAATCACAGCTTGAGCAACATCTTCAAAATCAAGTAATGCATTTATTTCTCTTGTATCTGACAAATAACTTCTCTGTTATTTTCAGATATTTTTTAAAAAACGCTAAAAAAATCTAACTTGTTCTTTCTTTTATGTTTATATAAATTGCAATCAGTCTTGTATAATTTACTGACATTTATGCCATGCATGTAAATATATAAAATGCAGAGGCATAATTCATTAATATTCTCCTATCTGATTTGACATTAACTCGTAGTGGAGAAGAAACAATCCTCAGAATTAATTTCGACCTTGCAGGAGAAGGAACACGGCACCTCCAGTCCAAAGATTCACTAATTAAATATTGAGAAATTACCAATATAGAATGTCCGGTCAAAACATTGTGACTATTTTCCATAAGTCGCTTGATACTGCTAAGAATCACCACTAGGCGGTGTCGTATGGACTTTAAAACATTGTAGAAGATGTATCGCTTCCTGTAAATCTCAAATTATCCGAGTGGAACTCAAACGCTGGATGCCGTGATCAACATCCGTCCAATGCTACATTCCAATTACTCCCATGAAAGTCACTTTCCTCATTCTTAACTCACTCTTAAGAACAAAACCCACAATGTGGTACAGCACAATGGGAAAATCTTGAAGAAACACAAATGTCCTTTCAGGGAAGATCAACTAATGAATAAACAACATACCCACATAAATAAATGCAATAAAACATACATTTATTAAAAGAAATTTTCAAAGAGAAAACGTCTCTTCTTCTTCAGCTTAAAATGAAAATGTAACGAAATAAAAAAGAATTTAAATAACAATTAAGGAAGACTACTTGAAACACAATATTACATGGATTGTTAAAAACAATTGCTATTACAACAATTATAATAATAACTTGAGATTAGTACAACTCATCAACCATTAAATACATCTAAATTTACTTTGTTTTTACAACGTTCACAATTTTTATTGACCATCTCCTTAGCCATTCCTATTATCCTTTCATTTACTTGGGCCCCATCATTTCTATTTAAATTACTACTATTTGTGTTTCTAATATACATGCTTTCTATTATCTTTCTTGTCTTATGGTCTTAATGAATAAACACTTAACAACGTTTCGACGACTGTTGTTTGTATCAGAACTTCCGTAGATTCCCAAAAAAAAACATCTTCCTACCAAAACACTGATGTTCTGCTTGTTTTCTGTTGCAGCACGACATATAATAACGGAATAATATTTTGACTAGACTGTGGTTCTGTAATATTCAGCTAAAAAGTTAACAAAAACAAGCAAAATAAAATCGTTCTTCTATCTGAGGGGGAAAAAAAGCAAATTCTACATTCCATAGCCTCAGAGGAAAAGAAAAAAAGAGAAAAAAAAAATAAAACAGTCGAAGTTTAAAATTTTTTCCTTTATTTTTTTTTTTCATTTCTTCATTTCGTTTTTCATTTTTCTATTTTTCTTTCCTAATTCCTCTGATAATTAAATATACAAATAAAATAAGCTTGGATGAGGATTTTTATAAACGTCTTTACAATGTCTGGGAAGCCACAAGCATCGTCTGCTCCAAAACATTGACAAAACAACGGTTTTTAAAGTAATTCTCAAACTTCTTCTGAAGAAGGATCATGGCAGCGAACCGAAATAATGAACAAAACACCCGCAATAAAAAAAAAACAACCCACCATCTAAGCTTATTTATTTATAGATTTAATTAATATGATCTACTCCTCTTTCAGATTTAAGTTATTCTATTGTTAAGTTGAATTTTTTTTGTTTATCTAATATTATTTAAAATAATGATCTATGAAATTCTATACAATTCCGTATCCTGTATTTCGTCCACTTTGGGGATTATCTTTAAGTCAACTGATGACGATTTGTCAAGTTTAAAAACTGTAGAAGAAAAACCTAAAGACATTTGCGGTAATTCATGATGATATTATTGTATTTATCAGGTTTTGTAACCTCTTACAGCTGGCACGTATTTTGAGGGATTAAAACGTCAGATAGCGCTTATGATATGCAAATTTAAAACGGCAAATGTGCTGAATATAGGACAGTGATCATAGAAGGCATCAGTTCCATGAAAGTCGACATGACAGTTCCATGAAGTCAATTTCAGTTCCATGAAAGTCGACATGACAGTTCCATGAAGTCAATTTCTTGTCATTTCCATGTATGATTTTCCTTCATTCATTTAAACTGGGACATTGTGCAGCAGCGGCTACATCATACAGCATTTGGGGAGAGCACAATGAATGAACGCATAACACAACGTTGGTTTGCGAAATTCAGGTCCGGCAATATGAGCATCACAAATGAACCGCGCAGTGGACCACAAACAGCAATCGATTACGCCAAGCTAATGAACTTCATCGAATCCATACTTGCCAAATAATTCGAGAACTTCCGAGAAACTGGGAGTAGGCCTACACTACGTAACAGTTTCCCGACATTTGGCGGCTATAGTCAAAGTGAAGAAGACGAATGAATAGCCCTCATATGAGTTAAAAACACGACTGGATGTCTGCTCTTCTCTTGTAGCCAAACGAACTACACTTTGAAGCGCATCGTATGATGAGAAATGGATAGTGTATGACAATCGGTGACTTTCAGTGCAATGGCTTGACCACGATGCCGCTCCGAAATGCACCTCAAAGCCTTTTACTCCATCCCAGGAAGACGATGGTCAATGTTTGATGGTCCACAGCTAGTATGCTTCACTTCTCCTTCTTGCCACCGGATCAAACAATAATAGGTATTGACACGAACATTACATTATGTACAGGAAATTGTCGACCAAACAGTCAGCATTAGTCGATCATCATGGGCCCCTACTTCTCCACGATAATGCGAGACTCTATGACGCCAGACGATCCAGTCATTACTCCAACTGAATTACTAAACCTTACCTCATCCGTCTAATTCACCCGAACTATCCCCTACGAACTATTACTTCTTCAAGCACCTGGACACTTCTAAGAGGTAGAAAGTTATCGAATCAAACGTCAATTGAAATTGCATTCCATGAGTTTGTCGCATCCCATAGCTCGAGATGTTTTTCACGACAGCCAAGAAAAACTTGCGTCTCGTTGTAAATTGTTTATTAATCAAATTAATCAACTTCCTTTCAACTCCGAGTTGCAGTTGTTTGAAGTTTCCATCCATTTTCATCTACAACAATCTTATATTTCGTTATTATTTCACATTTTTAGCGATCATTGTTTTTAATATATCTTTCAAAGTTAATTTAAATAATTCAACAGAAACTCTTTTACGACCCTTATTTTAAGATTTTTCTTTCGCTATTTTATATTGTTATGTTATTTTGCAGCTTAGGATTCGTCGAATGAAGTGAATCTAACATAGCTATTAATTTTCCATCTTTTCACATTTCTTTTTAAGCTTTCGTTTGGCATAGAGAAACTATCATTCAGCAACTAAATTAAGTTTTGAAATAAGATATTGTATTAGATCAATACAATATCTTATTTCAAAACTTAATTAATTTTTCTTTACTTAATTAATCTTAATCTATATTAATCTTTCTTTTTAAGTTAAGAAAACAAAACCAACAACGAAAGAGTTTTTTAATTCTTTAATGGAAAATTTTTAATGAAAATTAGTTGGATTCTTTGTTTTCTTACTGTGAATATTTAAAAAAAAATACTTTAATTTTTGGTATTTCTTAAAAAAATAACGTATTTTAGATTATAATTAGAAAAAAAAAAGTATTTAAGGATTTAAAAAAAAAAATCAATTCTTATTGAAGTAAAGATTTTTTAAGTTTCATTCTTCTTTTTCAATAAATTACGAAAATTTGAAGAAGTAGTAATAAGTCAGTAAAATTCATTACTTACTGATTTTCATCATTTTTATATTTCTAAGTTCAGGTTGCGGCTGATAGATCTGGATATGGGTTCGATCCTTGAATGTTTCTGTCATTCTGTTGTGTTCGTTCTTTCTCGAGTTCATCTTGCCTTCTAAGATATACAACGACTTATTTGATAAAAATAGTCCATGAACTCGCCCTTCATTGAGGCTTGAAAACATTTGCCAAAGAACCCTCGCATTGCATTACCTATTTTATCGAAATTGACAATTTTGTTGATAGTAATGCGTAGAAATTGTTTTAATAAAAAACTTTATTTATCCTAATAAAATTATATTATTTTTTTTGGTAACTTTTTTCCTAAACATGAAAAATCTTACCATTTTTAGATTTTAATCAATGGCGGTGACACCAAGGATGGTTCAGAATGGCTTCGCACCCCATTGGAATGCTGTGGTTTCCAAGATACTGACTTGTCTTGGAAGATTATTGGACGATGGTTCAAACACTGGACGATCAGTTGAGCTTTGCTTTTCACCATAAGCCACTTAAAAAGGTACTGACACCTATTTTCTTATCTTATTTAAGGTTAAATCTTTTCCTAATTGAGTTTTACTCAATCCTTAGTCTTTACTTTCATTTGCAAGCATTTGATACAATAACATTGACAGAATTATATATTCAAATATTTATATTTTAAAATTCGTTTGCCAAAATTGAGGGGAAAAAAGACAACTATTAATGAACTGACTTCCTGATTGGATCAACTGATTTATTTCTTTATGTATTAAGTATCTTCAACTATGTTACTTGGTAGAACAAACTTGGAAAAATATTTCTAGTACTTGTAAATGGAAACATATTAATATTGGATGATCGCAGCCTGGGTCCTATGACTATGACTGGACTTCTTAATTCCTACTGAGAGGGGGAGCAGGCAGATGAAGGAGGAAACTTCTGCGAAAATTATTGGCTGTGTCTTTTCCAAATAAAAAATAATGATTTATTTTATAACAAAGAGAATCAATTTGAATCAGCTTATTTTTATCAAAGTTTGTCTATTTTAGATTTTCTTAACACAACTTCATTATTACATAAGAAATTCAAATTATTTGAAAGGTTTTTATTTACTAATGTATTGGAAATGAAACATCAACAGTGACAGAAGGTGGAAAAAGTGTTACTAACTAATTTGGAGAAATTAAGAAGACGATGAATGAAGAATCTACAAAAGAAACAAACGCGATGATTCATAGAAAGTTGAGAAATCTCCATGGAAGTAGGTATTATGAATTATATAGCATAAAAGAATTCAAAAAAAAAACTTGGAAAATAGAATATACGGAGGATTATCAATGAGGAAAACCAGAGCAGAATGGATAGAGTGAAATACTGTAAATAAAAGATATCCCAAAAAAATATTGGGGTCAAGAGGTGGAAGAAAATAGCCGAAAATGAAAGAATGAGGAGAACCATTGGAGTCATACAGTAATTTTCACTGTAACAATCTATAACGACAGGATCTTTGTGGATTTATTAATATTGTAACAATGAAACTCATTTGTAACTCCTTGAATTTCAATAAGCATTGTTTTTGCTTAACTGAAAAACATGTTTACTAATGTAATTTAATATATAAACGTGTTTTAAATATAATTGAAGTAAATTATTTGGTTTTTTTAATCCTGTTTCTTTTATCGAGTATTTTCATCTTATCTATCTCATCTATCTTTTTATCTTAATATAAAAACCAAGTGGCTCCATTCTATAGTTAGTTTATTAAGTGGCCCCATGTTGTTGTAGTTCTACTTTGATAAGAATTTCAAACGAATCAAAGTGAATTGTTCCTCATTCAATTACGTCATTACAAAATTTTGCCAATTAATAAGTAATAACTAAAAGATTGAAAGAACCCATAGTCAGTGACGCAAGCTTATAGAGGCTACCAACGATTCGTTACCTATCAGGAAAACCTTTGGAAACGGTCCTACCGCTATGAAGACCGATCCCCATTTGACGGAGGATTGGGTAAACCCTAGGAAAATACTATTTTCTTTGCAGGAAATTAAGTTACCTTGAATTTATGTATAAATACTTAAATTAATCATGAAAAACTGAAACCTCCATAAAAAAAAATCTTAATAATAAAAACGGTATCGTTCGATCTCGTATAGATAAAAAGTAGCGTTGTTAGTTATAAAAGATCAGGATTTTATTGTATCTTTAGGATTTTGCCTCAATTGCTTATTTTACTTCCTTTATTATTATAACTTACAATGATAATGGATTGTAGCAGATCAAATTTTAAAATTTAATTTAATAACCTACCTCAAAATATCACGATTTCAGTCCATTGGGTTCCTTCGATTTTATTGATATTCTTCTTATGTAGGATCTGCGCTTTTGCTCATTGTTTATAAAGAAGAAATAAACTGACGTACCAGAAAAACTGAGACATCGTTTCAATCGGATTACCGCAATACGACGGAGCACTGCAAGAGTTCTCTGAAGTACTGTGTAGATAGTGTACACCACGCCTCCTCAATTCCCTAATATTCGCCGGTGGGGGAATCCTGGCACGTTGAACGGCATTCCATATGTGTTCTGTTGGGTTCAAATCCGGCGGACAAGTGGGTCAACTGCTGAAGAAATAAAACGTTGTGCTGTCTGAACGTTGATGTTGCGTGTCACCACAGCCATGAATTCTTCTGTTATCTGCTGTAATGAAGCATGCCAGTAGGAGGAGGTTGCAATGTAAATGATGCCATACGAAGCTGTCCATGATCATCCAGAGTATTTTCGTCGGCAGTGGTGGTGTCGCACACTGGATGTCTTTCCTGATGTTGCTTAGTCGCGTATACCCTTGAGATTGTAGCACATGAAAATCCAAATTTCGTGTTGATTTTAGAGATGGAGTGACCTATCTCTTTGGCAGCTACTTATCACGCCTCGTTCAAAGTGGCTTAAATCATGATACTCTACCATCACAACTCTACCATGTCACTTCGAATTACATGACAAAAGACATCCGTCTTTATATGTACTTCAATTGCAAAAGATATCCTTTAATGCAGGAGTGTGGTGTCAAGTACTGGAAATGGAAACGATTGTCTTAGCTTTTCTGGTATTTCAGCATTTGTCTTAATGGAAATCATTACATTCCCTAAATTGTATTGAATACAACAATCAATGTATATCCAAAATAATAATAATTTTTGTAATTCCAGTGTTAATCTGAAATGGATTCTAATGATACTTTTTGTCTTTTAAGGACTTCTTACTGAAGGACATTGGCAGATGAAGCTATCAAAACTCCATGCCCTTGCCGGCGCCTCTCTTGTTGTGGTTCTTTACATCGTTGTCTATTCCACGTACCTCTTTTATACAGAGACCAGCACTCTTCCGCCCCTTACGTTCCAGATGTATCCCCGCCATAGTTTACCTATGAAACGAGTTGGGGCGGAGCAAGAGGAGGTGGTGGCCAATAGAACACTGTTCAAGACTCCCAAAAATGTGGGCCCCGAAGAGGAGGGAGTCAATCGGACCATTTTACTGAATGAACTGGATCCGCCAAAGTCGGACGATAGAAACAGAAGCTCCCCATATGATTTGTCTACGAATTCATCGAAGGAATCCTTCAACATTAGCATCAACAAAAATGATACAAAACTGAGTGCCAAAATTACAAAGCAAACAACGGACAAATCCGTGCATGAGAACACTACGGGCAATCTCACCCGCTGCCAAAATGGCACTTCTTTGAACTGCAGTTCTGCGAGTCCAGCCTTGAACTGCACTAATAATAATGCTTCCAGTACTTGTTCTTCGTCACTATCGTCCAATAAGAAAAACCGCGGATCCCTCAAGGAAGACTGGTACCAGTTTATCATTGACCAGCGGGAAGCCTGTGTCGATGCTGAGTCGCTGGATCTTGTAGTGATGGTGATTTCTTTGCCTACCCATGTCCAGCAAAGGTTATCTATTCGAAGGACTTGGGGAGCTGAGCTGAAAGCAGATCCCAAGGTTCGTTTTCTTTTTTTCCTGGGCCAGAGTACTAAGAAAGTTGATCAAGACATCATAGTGCAAGAGAATGATCTTTACAAAGGGGACATTGTTCAAGCCAAGTTCGTAGAAGGTTATCATAATCTGACTTTGAAAACTCTGCTGATGTTGCGATGGGTGATGGAGAACTGTGGTCAGGCGAAATTTGTGCTTAAAACAGATGACGATATGTTTATTCATCCGGCAAACTTGCTCGGATACATCCGGAACGGTGTCAAGAATATGCCACCTCCTTCCCAGAAGGAAGTGGTGGGTCGGCTGGCGCACCGATGGGTGCCTGATCGCAATCAAAAATCAAAGTGGTATGTTTCTCGGACGGTATATCCTCTTACAAGGTACCCGGACTTTGTGACAGGACCCGCCTATCTTCTTGGCAGAGAGACAATTCCGGCTCTGCTGTCCGCGTGCCACCGCGTGATATACCTCTACTTGGAGGATGTGTTTGTAACGGGGCTGTGCGCGCAACAGGCCGGCGTTATCCGCAAGAACCATCGTGGGTTCGCCAATTACTACGAGAAGCCTGTGGCCTGCCACTATCGCAATATAATTTCAGCTCATGGGATTGGGGCTCAAGATCAACATGTCATCTGGTCCCTTTTGCAAGCGGACAAAGGATCAGGTCCATGTCCTCCGAAGAAAAGAAAATTCACAGACAGGCATCACAGTAAAAGGAGATATTTGGGTTAAAATAAATATTCATAAATTCTATTTGTGGTTAACTATGATCATCAAATAAAAATCAAACAAAATAGAGTTCTTTAAAACAATTTATAGAACAGTTTAAACCGTAATAAACTGAAAACATACATTTTCTTGGTTTCTGGGGCTAGAAAAGAAAAAACGTATAACGATTGCATTTGCTCGAGATAAAATATTTTTTATTAGGTGTAATTTAAATCTGTGCAAAAGGATAGAATCTTTTTAAGAAGAAATCTGTCTAATAAAAACTTAAAACACTGAGTTGCTTAAAACAAAGTAAGCAATTATCAGAAAAAAAGTGGGAATTGACAATATTAAGAAAAGAGAAAACTAAATTGATTTTTAAATAGATTAAATTAAAAATAAAAATAAATTGATGCTTTAGTCGTCGGACAAAACAGCAGAACTAGGAATTTGTATTTTCGAAAGTAAATCTATGAGGAAATTTTTTTTTTTTGAATAAGGACTGACTAAAATCCATCACATTATTTGTTCCTTTTAACTTAATCTTTGCTAATTTTTTTTCTTACCAAATAATGCTAGAATCTTTGATTAAAATCTTGATTTGAGGCTCTTAGTTGGTAGCTGAGATTTTTTTACTTCTGCTACAGGAATAAACTCAAAAAAAAAAAAAAACCTCCAAGTCATTCCTTCAGTTGTCCACCAAAAACAAGCTCTACTTCCATTAGAGCCTCATTGAAAAACAGATAATATCGAAAAGTACATTTTCATGTTATTTATTATTAACAACTGTTTATTTTTTTTTGTTTTTTTTTGTTTTTTGCATTTGAATTGTTGTAAGCTATTAACAGCTACATTTCCTACCTAGAAATATTACTGAATCCGTTTCAGGAATTACTATTCATAGCTGCTGGAATGAATTTTCAATTGATAACAATGCTGTTTCGAAGACAATCTGAGAAAGTTACAAAACGTATGAAAGAATTGACGGAAACTTTTTCAGGTAATTTATTTAATAGAAAATGAAAGTTATTATTGCAAAATATGGTTAATACAGAAAAAGGGTTTTCTTTTGCAGGCAAATATATGTATATATATGCATGTAATTTTAATTTCTGTAACTAAAAAATTATGCAAAACAAATTGTAACTAACGACTGTATGGCTGATGCCTCTAATGGCTTCATTTCCTTACTTAGTGAACCTTGTTAGAGAAGAATTGATTAACTTATTTACTCTTTTCATAAAAATATCAAGCGTAAACTGAAAATTGAAAGTTAAAAGACAAATGTGATAATCTTACTATTAAACTTTTTTTTTTTTTTTTTTTTTGGATAGAGCTGGAAAAAGTAGATAAAAAAATTAATATTAAAAGAGGGT
>JAFIDM010009631.1:9261351-9271688 GCA_023159025.1 Thereuonema tuberculata
TTAAAAAAAAAAAAAAAAAAAAAAAAAAGCCATTCCATTGTTAGGAGAGATCTCGTAGCTATCGCCCGAGTGAAATCCCATGTGCTTTAGGTCGGTCTACACGGTCATTCGTGCACTTTCCTTATCCCTATTACAATGTGTGAGGGTGTAGATAGCAGACAAAATCAATTGGTGTTGGGCTTGTAACCCATTCCTCGCCCATTATATCAGTAAATGGAAGCAATCCATTTTTCTCGATCTCTTTTTTTGGTAGACAGCTAATGTTTTGTTTCGAATGTCTGGAAAAAGGTTTGTTTTAGGATCCTCATAACCCCGCTTCTGTCTACGCAAGTGTTCCAGACTTTTGTTATAAATTATATGTGATGATGAACAAATCGTTTTAAATAATTTATTGTCCTCCAAATGAATGATGGCCGTCCTGTTTTTGTGAGATCTGCGCATGTATCATCGATTAGTCTGGTCAGGCACTTCCGTCTGATGTTATGAAAGGACGCCGCCATTGTGCTAATCGCTTGTTACTTTGCAAAAGAGCATTGTATTAATAAATAATACATATTTATTTATTTATATAAATACTTATTGTTAGCAACTGGTATTGAAATAACGCTAAATAGTCGAGAGAAGTTTTAATTTGGCGTTATCAACATGTCTTTCTCAGTGAAAACAGACGACGGCGTCCATTGTGACAGGAAAACATAATTGATCAGCTACCGGAAGGGCTGCGCAGTTCAAACTTCCGCCGGTCATCTCTCATTGGGAGGACAATAAATCAAACAGTATCAGATAATGAATGAGAAGAAATCTTGGAATTATTTTAAGTCATATAAGTAGAAGCCTCAACTGTATTTATAATCCTAGAAATAAATAGGAAATGGAAGAAACAGTTTATGTATCTTTTTTGTTTTAGAAAAACTTTGCAGAAGATACTTCAAAAACAACCAATCTACAAATTGCAATTAAGCGAATAACCAAGTTCAAAAGATTCGGAACTAAAAGGATTTATTTAACAAAATAAAAAGATTTATCAAAGTAAATGTACGTACATTGTGAAATATCCAAAGCCTTGAAGATTCGAATAAAGTTAAAAAAGAATCTGTCAAAATTAAAGACACTTACGGTTGAGTAAGTGCTTTCCATTATTGGCAGAATGGTGTTAGCATTGAGTTTAAAAATTGTAACCTCATGTCCTAATGATGTCGTAAGAAAAGTCAATGGTACTTACAACACAGACAACCTTTATCTTGTCACATTTGAGCCAAAAGAATGAGAAATAAATGAGGAAAGAAACTAAATATAAATATTTATTACATTTATTACATTTTCAGTTTTTTAATTTATTTTTTCTTAGGGATAAGACTAAGATCGCATTAATGCACTTCATTATTTTTCTCATTTAAGTCCATTTGTTATTACTTTTGTTTATTTATTTTTGTTTGTTTACATATTCTCTTTCTTTTTTCCCCCCATTTCCACATAAAAAAATATCCTTTCCTGCATTTCCTGTTTGATAGAAAGCTCAGTTTCATATATTTGATGGATTTATTTTATTTGTCATTAAAATAGACCGAAGAGAATTTTTTGTCATTCTTCGGATGCAATATCCTGTCTATAAAAAGAAGAGAAAAAAAATCATTTAATAAAGTCACTGACTCGTTGTATGAACGTTTGATTAACGAAGTATGGCTAAAACAAAGGTTTTGCTAACAATGCTTTTTGTTGTTACTTTGTTATTAGTTTATTATAATACGATAATTACATTGTGTATTTGGAGTTAACCTTTCTATGCTGTGTTCAAAATTTAATTCCAATTGCGAAAAGTTCTTTCTAATTTTTTAAATATTGCATTAGAGGTTATTAAATTCAACACAAATCTGTAATTACTTAAGAGATTTAATATTTTACCCAATTTCAATATTAATACTTTATTTTTTCAATGTTATCCCCTTTTCTTACTCAGGTTCTAAGGTATCGGGATTTTTTTATTGTAAAATTATACAAAAGTAATGATTTAACTATTACAATTTCTTTATGTATGTTATCGTCTTTTATTCTAAATTAACAGTTTATTATTGATACAGATGTGATATTGTATTATTAAACTAAGTTTTCCATGGCTCCGTTTTAATTCTTATTTAATTAAAAACTGAATTTTCTTAAGTGCTGTTACTTTTTTTTATGGAAGCTTTGAGTGTGATTTACTTTTTTTGACAAACGTAACAGAATTGAAGATTCGCAATAAAGAAAAAAAAAAAAAAACCTATCAAAGTAAGTGTAGGTCGCTACGGATCACAGGCGGCATCTTCAAGAAGGTAAAAAAAGGAACTTGTTTTTGCTTCGATTCTGATTGAAAGTGTTGAAGGTGACGCAATTGTGGGAGATTATCTCCCACTACTTGACGTTCTCTCGCCTTCTACCAACGGAAATCTAATTATGTGGAGCAGGATCACATGCAACGCCACATTTTACGCCACATCAACACCCTGCGATGCACACCACCACCACCACCCTCATCGACGCCTCAAACGGATGTTATATTAGGACTGATTACAATATTTTAAATATTTACATTATGTCTATTTTTATTGTAACATTACAAATAAAACAACTCCTCTTGTGGTTTTTTTGTTTGGTTTTTTTTTTTTTTTTCTTAAGACGAAGTTAAACCCCTTTCTTTTTCTTTCGAAGATCTAATCGTTCACATATTTTTATCACATTTTAAATACTAATTTAGGTTAAAAATTGGAAACTTTGTAAAATGGAAGTTAAATCGTTACAGTTTTAATTTTTAAAATTCGTTTTGATTTGTAATTGATAGTTTTAATAATAATAATTCCCGAAATTGGACAAAAACAGTAGTTCTTTTTGTTTTGTTTTTTTCGTAGTTTAGAAAAACTACACAGAATTTCGGCAATTGAAATCTATGAAATGGAAGGATATTTTTTTATTCCTGATTTTTACAGTTTTTAGTATCGTTGACGAATAGAGTTTAAAAAAAAATCTTAAAAGATGAAAATTATAACCTTTGGCATTATTATTTTTTTAAATAACTATGTAAAAATCAAAAAAACATCCTATTACGACAACTTTTAACTAAGTTTATTTAATTTATTTTAACTGTTAATATAAAAAGTTTTCATCAGATTGTTCTGTAAAACGTGATTATATTTTTTTTTTGTCGCAAATCTGGAATTATTATTATTAAAACTGTGAATTACAATGTTAAACTACAATGTTTTCAAGTTTATTCAGATTTTTCACAATATTAGTTTTCAAGATATAATAAATTCAAGAGAAAGAGATAAAAAAAATCACTCATTACATCTTAAGATTTTAAGCATTTCATTTACAAAAATTTCTTGCACGGAGCTGCTGTGGGAAGAGATCTTATTAAATGACTAAATCAAATGACTTAAAACCTAATTTTAAATTAAAACTAAATTATTGGCTTTGTTTTCAGCTCTTATGTAAAATTTCATTAGATTAGAAGATAATATGACTACTATACACATAAATTCAATAGCAAATTACACGCATAAAAACTATTGATGTCCAGACATGGTAATAATGTAGAAAATTCTTCTTCTCGGGGAAAAAAAAGATTCATTCTAACCAGAATTTTTGGGATTTTTTTAGGCTTCACCGATCGGATGAAGCGAATACATGGGAACCACGCAGCATTTCCTTATGTCTTTAGTTCTCTTTTTCTCCCTCTGGAGAACAGCGCCATCTAGCGGAAAATAGGCGGTTTACAAAGGAATAATCAAGCGATGAAAATATGATCTCTGTTCCCAGAATTGTATCTCATAACAACAAAGTTTGATAGGTAGTTAATTATAGTGCGAAACCAAATGGACTTTACAACTTATTTTGCTATTTCTAAATTATAGTTAAAAAATCTTACATCATTGATTTCAACACTTTTCAAAAACATTTTGAAAAGAAAGAAAGGAGTTTAAAAATTTTTAAATAAAAAAAAAAGATGATTTTCGAGGATTTGCCTTAAGAGAAGTTTAATTAAAATCCTATTAAACTATCTCTTGAATTAAAGAGAAATTATATCACACCATGCCTGGGATTTTTGAATAATTTTGAACCCAGGCAAAATTATTGTTAAAAATCCGAAAGTTCAACCATTTAAATGTCGCAATTCTTCTAATAAAAAAAATAAGATAAAAATGAACAAACTGATGGACTGAGGTAAGAACTATTAATCTATAATTGATATTTGACTTCGACGATAAAAGATCAAATACAAAAATACACCAATAATTCAAATGAGTAACTACAACAGATATCTTACTTTGAATGAAAGATGCAGGAAATATCACAACAATTTGATAGAAAAAAGAATAGTTGATCATTTCCATGTGGAACAAAAGAAAAACCTAATATCAACATCTCTTCTAAATGCATCTCATAGGGTTATCATTGAAATAACATTTACAGAAAGAAACAATGTATAGTAATAAATCATGATAATATTAACAAAAAATTCCTGAGTCTTTACTTTTTGTATAGATTTAAATTGAAAAGATGTTCATTGAAAATAGTTTGATGAAACCACGAATGAACGATATTTAACCTATTTTGAACGAATAATTAGAACTCAAAGTTCATTTAGGCAAATTGTTGATGAATTTAGAATTTTTTTTTTAATTTAAAAAAAAAATTAAATACTAGATATTAGGGCTCTTGATTTTCCAAAGACATTGTTTTTTTATGATTATTAAGGCAATTAATTAATTTTCATGATATTCTGATTTTTTTTTTCTTTTTACCAAATTTAAGAAGAAATTGATTAGATCTATTATTATTTACGTTTTTTGTTTTTTTAAAAACATTGATTAAATTTGTTTCAATATAAATGTTGTATTATATAATAATAATATGTGCATTAATGAAATTTCTGATTTTTTTGTAGTGCTTAATTAAAGCAAAATTTAATTAGCCACTCCAAATTTTATGAAGTAGAATTTTTGCTATTGTAAAATTCTAAACTTATTATAATTGTTACAATTTGTAAAATTTAATACATTAAACTTTTATTCGACAGTCCAAATTTTACCGTTTTGTTTTTGCTAATTGTATCCAAAATATGTTATTCTTTAATAACTGAATAAATAGTAAATCTACAAATAAGTATTATTGCTTGTTTTCACTTACAAAGAAAATTATAATACACTTGTTAGAAATAGAAATACACTTGTTAGAAAATTATTAAAATACTCACTCATATAACAATCCTAAAAATATATTTTTGATGTAATAAAAAGAAAGATAATTTAATAACAATATTAACAGTTGAAATAAATAAAAATAGAATTATTTCCATCATCATTTTTATTCCAGTTATTTGTCCTGCATTACATCTTTTCTGGTCGACAAAAACTTCAAAAATAAAATTCAACTGAACAAAAGAATAAAGCAAATAATGATTCAACCAAATAATAAAAGAAAGAAAATATTTCACTCAAACTTTTCTAAAAAAATAAATAAAATGGTAATTAAAATAAATGTTTAATTTGAGAAGTTCTTTCCTTCCTTTATCGAATTTGATCAACTAGGGACAACGGAACAGCCTGACAACGTCAGGGCGAAGCTAGGGAAAGTCAAGAAGGGGGGACGAGATTGAGAAGTTCTTCTTTATTGTTTAAGGTGTTTTTCAAGAAGACTTGCAACTTTTTTTCTTTTCTATGGAAAATACGATTAACGACGTAAAACTCACTGCTCACTTACATCATATTAAATGTTTCATCTTTTTATTTTTGTCATTGAAATCAAAAAAGTAATTCTAAACATGTTGCTCAACGTAATAATCAAACATTATTTGGATTAAATTACTTTTCATCTAATTTAATAAATGTTTTATTATTGTATTTACCAATTTTGTATTTAATGATTTAGGCACGTTAATTATTCTTATTGAAAATTCAATTTTAATTGAGTTATACAATATAATGGAACAGATGAATCAATGGAAAGTTTTGGGTCTGTGATAAATCCAAAGCTGAGGACAGTGAGTTATATATATTACAGATGGTAAGTTAAGACTAAAGAAAATGAGTCATTGTGTAGTTCGTTTTGAAAAGCTTTTTTTTTTTACATTATGTTTTCTGTTTTTTATTTGTTCATCTGCTTCAGATGGGGTTGAAATGTCTGTCAGTAGGAATTTATTCTTCACCAAAGAGAAATATTAGGTAAATCCCTTGATGAACTTGTTTTTCCCTTTATTAAAGTCACTTCCTGTTATTAATAATATAATAAGTAAAATGAGTTGGAATCCTTTTACGATTGTAGGAATATTGTTATACTGACCTAAATAATAAGTGTAACATTTAGGGTAACATTACACTAGAAATTCATTCATTTTACTTTCTCTGAAATTCTATTCCAGTAATTTCAGCTACAACTCTAAACAAAATATGAAATTCATTTGATTGTATAGGATTCATTTGTTTTGTAAGCATTAAGAGCAATTTCATTTCCGACTGATTCTAGTATGTAACTGTTCGACTGCTGGGAGGCTTATTCCTGAATTGGGAATTTTAGGATTGTCACATTTCAGACTTTTGGGTTATTTTCAGATTCTCAAACGCAATGAAAAATGAAAAACACAATTATGCTCTGTATGATTTTTTCTTTTTTTCTTTGTAACTTTTTTATTACTGGTTATTAAAGTTTGTTTTGTTAATTGGCAATTTCTATGTGACTGCTATTAGGTTAAAATCTGTCTATTTTATAAGAATTCTTAGATGAACATCTTTATTTTCTTTGCTTGTTTTCTTAAAAAGAAATTTCGCTTTGTTCAGTTGTCAGATTAGGAAAACATTTAAAACAAATTTTCAAATACAACAAAAAAAAACTGCTTTCCTGAAACTAGTAAACACAAGAGAGTTTCAATAAAATGAACATTTATTATTCAATCGAATCTTTTTACACTTTTTATACATTTTGTTTTAAGAGTAGGGTAAATTTAATTCTTGAACAGATTCATAAATAAGTAAATTTTAAATGATAGCAGTAATAATTAGCTATCTAACAGGAAATTTGTAAAGATAATACAGTCGGACCTCGATATAAGGTCACCCGCATAAAAGGTCACTTTTCTAAAGTCCCGGCTCATTGAAAAGGAATTCTATGATATGGATTATCGGAGATATGGTCAGGTCTTAAATACCGTAATCGTATATAAGGTCACTTTTTTCTGTGATTTCAGTGCCACGCTGATTCAATTCCAAGAATTTTTCTTTCTTTTCCCGACAAAACTCTTACTTTCAAGAAAGAAAAATGTATAGGCGGGAAAAAAAGTAAAGATAGACTGACAATTTTTTTAGGAGCTAATATGGATGGCTCTGAAAAACTGAGACCGCTAGTTATCGGAAAATTTCAAAAGCCACATTGCTTTAAAAATGTCAAGTCTTTACCTTTGGATTATGATGCAAACAAAAAAGCATGGATGAATGCTAACATATTTGAGAAAACTATACGGCGTTTCGATAGCCACTTTCTGAAAAATAAAAGAAAAGTTGTTTTCATCGCAGACAATTGCCCTGCTAATATCAACATACCTCAGTTGAAATCAATTGAGCTTGTTTTCTTACCCCCAAATGTTACCAGTGTTTTGCAACCTTTGGATCAGGAACTCATTCAAAATCTGAAAATAAACTACAGAAAGCTCCTTTTGAAAGATTTGATTTCAGCAGTTGATGAGAAAAAAAAATTCATGTGTCTGTGTTAAATGCAATTTTTTTATATTCATAATAGTTGGAGCTTTGTGTCAAACACATGCATTTCAAATTGCTTTCGACATGCTGGTTTTCAATTTCCTACGAATAGTGTGGATGAAATAACAGATGAAGATGATGAAGACGATATTCCTTTAGCTGTGTTAATACAAGATCTCAGAAATGCGGCTGTGCTATAGAAGGGGAAAGTGAATATGTGAGAATTGATGATGAAATTGCTATCACTTCTCAAGCTTCGATTTCCGAAATTATTTCGCAAGTTTTAGATTCCAATGCATTAGAAAGTGAGGATAACGACAGTGATACTGAAAGTGAAGCGGTGACACAAGCAGAAGCGCTTAGAGCATTAAATGTCGTAAGACATTTTTTTACGAGCCATGAGGGAGCTGAAGAACATTTTCAGAAACTACAAAACTTAGAAAACATTGTGCAAAAGATGAAAACAAAATCGCGACAGACCTGTATTATGGATTATTTTTAAGTAAGGTCAGTTGTACATCAGTACTTTGCTTGAGCATACTAGTACTATTTGTATACAACTCTATGCCGAATTAAAGTTTTTAAAAAATAATTTCTTTCTGATTCCATTAATTTTAATTGGTTCAACTAAATTAAAAAATTATAACCTAAAAAACTGATATTTTTGTACGTATTAAATTTTACAAAGAATTATACTGTATTTATACAGTGCTTATTTATTGACAAATGCTTTTGAATCGGTTATAAGGTCATCCCGCTTATAAGATCACTTTCGCGAGGTCCCAAGGGGTGACCTTATATCGAGGTCCGACTGTATTTAAATTAAAAGATTATTATCACCAACACTCTTTTCTAATTGTTTTGATAATTTGATTGATAACGCAGTTAGTTGGATTATAGACACTTGACAATACAGTATAAGATGTTTCATAATTCGCGCAGCATCGGAATTTCAATTGTTAAATAAAAATTTTGCCTAATTTTGTAGGATCCAAGGCTTTTTAGGTAATCAAAATGGTCCGAACCTCCGAAAGTGACTTCCAAATACCCTTTGCGCGAATTATGAAACACCTTAAATTTTTACTATATGTCATGGTTCCTTCAATTCTCCTAATTTTTATTGTACTGCTAATTCCTGTTCTCTGAAATTAAATCGACATGGCTTGTTTTAGAGGGATCATAAAGCGCAAAGACTACATCAAATGAATTATCAATACCATTGATGTCCTCAGTTTGTCTTGATTTCATCCTAGGTATTATTTAAATAAAAAATTATAAATAACAATAATTGTTCTCCACGTGATTCCTAGTTACTATTTAAATATGGGTAAGGAAGTATTTTGTGTCTTTCCCTTTAAAATAAAACCTTTGTTTATAATAAATTTTGGAGAATAAAAAAAACATTATCATTTTTTATTATAATTTTTATCAATGCAACTAATTATTAGCTACAGAATTCTAGAAAGACATCAACAGAACGAACTCAAATCAGATTCTTCTTCATTGAAAAATACTAAGTTTAAGGAGAAAATTACTTTTATTCGAGTCCTTTTACATTTGCAGGAAATTAACAAAAGAAAAAGAAAAATTTACTTCGAAATTCTGCTGAAAAAGTTCCCATTTTGTTTCCCAAAGAAAGTCAGTCTGTGTTTCCCTAATGGAACCATTGCAGGAATCTTCTGGAAACTTGTTAAAGATTTTATTTTCAAATTGTTTCGTGTGGATCCTTGTGCAGAAAGAAGTACAAGAAGGTCTCATAGGACAATGTCTTAAACAAACAATTCGTTTAATGATTCTCTACTGTTTGTGCGAAAAGTAATAGAATTAAAATTAATCAAACTCTTAATAAGCATTTGCGGTTTCAGAATTTTTTCAGAAAATGAAAAATCTTTATTGTTCGAATTCCGTAGACAGAATTAAGAAGAACAAAAAACCAAATGGAGAAAGAAAAACTACTTACTACTATCAGAGTCAGTTAAATAAATAAATAAATAATAAAAAAAGCTTTACACTTAAGAATGTGATATTCAGAGTTTCGCAAATGATGGATTTTACAATGTCACAAAGAAGCAACATAGAAATAATTCCGTATTGAACATTAAACCCAAAATACTTCTTGGAGAAGGAATAATATCAATATAAATTGATTCAACCTGACTGTTAATATATGATTAGTAAATTGATTTCCTCTTTTTTGCAGCGAAAAAGGATGATCGTTAAGTCTATTTCAATTCTTTGTACGGCTTCTAAATCAACATTTAAGTTTATGATGTCAAATTATGTAAAGAATTTGTAGAATAGCATTTGCATTAAGAATAAACTAACGAAGAGAACACAACTCTTTTTTGACATGTTTTATGTTATAATAGAAAAGACAATTTTGTAACATCACAGATCTGGAGTTTAAATATATTAAAATGCTATTTTTTCTTACTATTTTTTTTTCATAAAGTTTACTTTTTTTAAGTATTTGGATGTTTTAATGGAAATATTGTTTAAAAACTGGTGAAAAAAACCTTCAATGATTGAACGAATAAAATTCCTATAAATAAAATTCAAATGGCTGAATTTTTACAGCTGACAAGTAATAAATTACATTGACGTTTAAAACTT
>JAFIDM010009631.1:9271788-9293270 GCA_023159025.1 Thereuonema tuberculata
AGACCGCTAGGTGATAATTTTCAAAAAATTTTAAATTAGGCAGTAACTTGATTTAAATATAAAATAATTTTCTGATTTAACTCTATATATAATTATTACATATGTATATTAAAGTTACCTATGTTTAGCTTATTTTTGTCGAGTACAGTAAGAACTAGTAACTAGTAATAATAATAATAATAATAAGTTTCAAATCAATAGAATTGAAAAAAAACATTCGAGTTTAGAATTTCTTTAAAGTAAAGAGGTTAAATCAGGAGATAAGGAAAAGTAATTAAAATTATATTAACAATGTAAGGAATAAAAACGACAACAAAATTAGAAAAATGAACATTTTGGATTGTGAACCTTGTAATCTGGAACATTCACTATCAAGGAAAATGATAACATGAGAGAAACCTGTCTTTCTTTGACACAAGGTTTTCTTAAATACAGTCAAAGAAAGACCATTTGTTGGAATCTGTTTTAATTCACCAATGGAGTATTTGTTCACCAAGGCCGTTCTCCTTGGTCGTGACATGGGCAGGAAGCGACCACGGCCTTTTCCTCCTTTCCCGGACTCCCCGCCCCCCAAACCTACATTTGATGGCCGAAAACTACACCCTTTCAAATCCTGCAAATCCCCAAGAAAGAGAGACAGAGAAAATACAAATTGCGTATTTGGTTGTTTCCTTTCCTTCAGCAATGTCTGCAAACCTAATTAGTTTGTCAGATTCAGAGCCTACTTCTATAGAGATGGCCTGTTTCAGTGTGATTGACACCGGGAAAATGCAGACCAATTTGCATGATTTTGCTAATTTATATCTGTTTAATATATGGAAGCCTAGGAGGCACTGCCTCGACGTAATCATAGGTTTTCACTGATCGCAGAAACAATAAAGTGCAAATAGCAGAGCTTTTTTTTTTCTTTCTTGACGGCAACTAGTGGGACATTCCCAGAATATTCTCTCATAATCAGACCAAGTTAATATCAGATTCTATTCTATCTGAAACCAAATGCCTTCATTAGCATCTTTTAAAGAAATGACAATTCTTAAGGAGCAAATGATAGATATCGCATGACCTTAAATTATACGACAACTGTAGAACAATAGTTTACTCGTATTTACAGGATATAGGAATGAAAAGCACCCAAATTCAAAACAAATCTTTACTCATTTATGAGATTCCTTAGTTATGACAATGTATTTCTTAACAGATGACAAAACAATACTCAGAACCTTAATAATAAAGGGCCAAGGAACAATCTATCCACCATTACTTTTGAAGTTAGTTTTGACTGTAGATAATTACCCTCACTCCTAACTATGAAATTCCGACTTAAAATCAGATAAACGAAATATCAACTTCGTAAAATGTATCTGTTTGATCCATTACCTCCATTGTTTATCAAACGCCAAATGGAAGCGTTTAAATGAAATCAGAAATTATTGAAAATTATTAGATAATTAATAGATGAAAAGAAAATCATATTTATTAAGATTCTTCTTCAAAACTTAGACTATTGTGAAATATTCTAAACTTGAATATTCTGCTAGTATCAATGATAAAAAGAATTGTTCAAAAATTAGTGAATTAAAAACTTAGCCTAAGAAAGATATAAAGTTTTCATTTGCTCCTCTGAGGCATTTTGTAAAAGATTTCCAAGATCTTTGTAAATCCTTTCTTTGAAACTTGTCAGCAATGTTTTATGCTAATTTATTGTCATGAACCAACACAGGAAAGACTCTGATCCTAAGAAGAATATATTTATTTATTTTATCTAAAGCATCAAGTATTTTTTTGATTATCAGCAGAAGTTTGTTTCCAGATAAATACGGATTTGAATTATAACCAGACGTTAACATAAGACAAAGTTAAAGAGAAATTTTGGCTTAGAAGGAAATTACGCCTTGTGATGAATTATGAATAAGATCTTTACTTCATAATATTAAGGAACTTCTTTCTTTGAGAAATGTTAGGAAGTTTTCTTCATAAAATAACTACGATAAATATTGTAAAGTAAATTATAAATAAAATAATAACCAAGGAAGACCAACGAAACCCAAAAGATTTCGTACCCCGTGCACCCCCCCCCCCACTTTCCATTGTTTTCTTATAAGCGAGTAAAACAAATAACAATAAACCCCCTCTAAACACATTTCTAAAAGAATTGAGAATGAAGTAGAATGTGATATCAGACACTAATGTACAAAAGTTTGTAAATAAAGTTTTACAATCAATCACATGCGACGAAAAAAAGATTTGTAAATTAAGTTAAATTAAAGTAACTTTTGAACTGATACATTAATATTTGTTGACAACTTCTAATTCATTGCATTGACTGTTTTTGAAATTTTGTTGTTTATTACGAGTGATGTTTCTTGTGTCTAATATTTCCCAAAACATATAATTCTTATCTTTTGTATTTTCTACTTTAGGAAATAATTCCCCAAGAATAATAAAGAAGATAAATTCACCTAAACGTTCGGGAAGTTTTTAGTTCTCATCCTTACAATTGAATTTCTGGGAATTAAGTTTTAATTGAAGTTCTTATTGTAAGAACGAATGAACAAGAATAATTATACTTCTTGTTAAATATTTGGAATTACTGAAATTCTGTTGTTTCTTTGTCTTTGCCCAAGTATTTCTTGACAGTTATTGACGTGGATTTCGATTATTATTAAACTTCTCGATTAACATCAATGTTTAGACATTCATTTCCTTATCTTCTGCCTCTCATATCCTTTCCTCTGCTCTTTAAAACAGGTCTTCCGGGAGCCATAGTCTGTTTTCCTGGCCTAAAAATGGAAAATATGGATCGTTAAAAGTGTAAAGGTTTCACAGTACTGGAGATATTTTACAATTTTAACTTGGATTTTTACTTTTTTTTTTCATCTATATATAAATTCAGAAATTCTTACTAACAAATTAAATTCTTGCTAAAAAATTTGAGTTTATCAAAATAATCGATAAAATACAATGAAGGTTAAACTTTTCATTAATTCTAAAGAAAGTAATTTTTTTTTTCAAATTTATATGTTTATTGAATAAAAATTGGATTTTTTTTTTAGTTGTTTGTTTGATATTCTATTTCTTTTCTAAAAGCATATTATACACTATAATTGATCATTACCATATTTTTCTATGACCATTGATTTTCGGGCATTTGTAACCTCAGCTCATTTTTAGCTTAATTTCCTAAGAAAAGGAGACTTATCATTGCGTGGGTGGGTTTGGATCCCCTTCCACACCCCAGTAACTTTAGTTTGATGGATCTTCTGAAAACTTGCCAGGAATATTTACGTAATCAACTAATTCTGTATGATTTGATAGAATTAAAATTAATGGAATGGAAACAATTGAAAATGGGAAATGTCTTTTGTTGGTTTTTAAGCAGATTACAATGAGGAGCTTTTCTCTCTTTTGATTTTCAAAAAAAGAAAAGAATGAAACAAAAAAAAAAAAAGAATAACCTTTAAGGAAAATAAACCTTAAGTTCTTTCAAGTGGTTCTTGTTCTCTGTTACACCATTACTTTATACGAAAGATTAAAACACAATGTGATTCATTGGAAATGGATTGGTTTTTTACAGGCAGATAAAACACTTAAACAGATATTTAATGAGAATGTTTGAACTGAAGTCAATGTAAGGACGTCAGAGGTCTCTGCATTTTCTGTTCGAGTCCCACAGAAAAGCCCGTTTCTTAGCAAAATACAACAAAAAGTATTAGGATTATTTGTAATTCGTAATCTTCGATAGAATCTGATCGTAAACTTTTAAGTAGAACTTACAAGGGAATGGCTAGGTCATGAAATGAGATTTACAAAATGACAGGCTATTCGAGTTTTGGAAATTGCTCTAATGTTTTAATTTGGATGCAAAGTAAAAGTTATTGATACAATAGAAAAAAAGTAGACAATTGAAAAAAAAAATTGTATTTCATTAGAATGTGATGTATTGATTTTCTTTTAAACAAAGAAAGGAAAAGAAAAATAAAGGAAGTGCTTTTAACAAGAATAGTTCAGGTCACAAAAATTCGAAAATACTGTTGCGCAAAAAATTTTTGTGCTCGGCCTGTTTCAATTTTGCGATTTTCGAATGAAAAATCACATATTCTCTTCAAAGCACTGCGCATTAAAAGATGAACTGTATTTGGTTTTATTAATAAAAAAAATTGAATATTGTTGGATAACCGATTTCTAATAATTTAATAATTCGAGAGCAAAGTTGTTCTAATCGTATCGGAAAATTTCCAAAATAAAAACGCTTTTAATGAATACTGGACGTTACCACAGGAAGATTGCCTCAATGTTTCACGAGCATCAGTTGACAGAATTAAAAAAAAAAGACTTGAAGCAAATGTTGAATTGAAAGCGAAGAGTGTAAAGAAGTGTGATGAAAAAACAATTACCACACCAAGGGACGATGAAAAATCTGGGATATTTGTGTGGAAAACAGGAAGGTACCTCCAAGAATTCCAATCAAAATGATACTAGAAGCTGCCATCAATGACAGCTTATGATTGGGTTTCTCAGGACATAAAAGTCACTTCTTTCCCTGGGCCAAAGAACACCGAAATTGGACAATTGAAGGCTGGAGGAAAGTAAGTTGACAATTCCTGAAGTAATATTTGCATATCTACTTTTGTATTCAATTTAATTTTGCAACAAATTCAAATGGGAAATTTTGTTTGAGATTTGCTTCTCTAATAAATCATCATTTGACATTTTATCAGACAAATGTGATTTCGAGAAGAGACGATAAAATTAAAGACAATGAGAAGAGAGTTCTGATCAGTAGCCAAGGTTATCACTGATCACCTGTACATTGTAGACGGCAGGATCAATAATACCAAGGTGGTACCCCAGCTACAGGAGTAGTTCCCGAATGTATGATTTTGCCACAAGGCAGAAAAAGGTTACCGAATTCCTAAATGATAAAAAAAAAATCAATTAAGGTTCTCAACTGGCCTAGAAATTCCCCGGATCTCAATCCCAAAGAGAACCTCTAGGAACTGATGAAAAAAGAAATTTACATGGAACATGTAACCAACAAATGTCACATTAATCATTTAATTGATGTGTGGCACAGAAGGAACTAAACTCCTTCAAATGTATCCCCAAAAAAAAATTGAGCCGATAATTGCAGCAAAAGGCGATGTTACCAAATATTGATTTTTTATTGTTATTTTTTACTTTATTTTTATAATTACACAAGGTAAGTTTAGTTTTTTGGTCTATTTTTAGTGAGAAATTGTTAATTAAAAATTTTAAAAAATCTTGGTATTCGTATTTTATTCCTAAACGCTCAAAAAACAAAATTTTTACAATTGCTTCTAATAATTTGATCATTCAGTGTAAGCAAGTTGTAACCAATACGTCTTACTTCGGTCATATTTTATATTTCTTTAAAATAGCAATGATGGTTTGTTTGTTTTTTTTTCCTTCGTTAATATTTTTTTCTCATCTATTTTTTTTAGCAAAACTTGTTGCCCAGGATACGGATTGAATCTTAATCCAAAAATCTTCGAAATCCAATTTTCTTTTTGAGAGTTAATGAGGCAGATGTCACTGAAAGAAACATTTGACAAAAATCATCCAGTGTCTCTTCATTTCAATATATTTCCTTCAGTTATTTCTCCTCACAATTTAAAGCATCTGTATATCCTCAAGGTTCTCAGACCTGATGTAATTGTATATGTTTTGTTTAGTATAGACAGGGTGATTCAGAAGGAGTTACTGCCATTTACGGAACTCATTTATGATGATATTTTGAGCAAAAAATATCACGTAAACCCGAGTCCTATTCTCAAAATACAATTACAATAATGTGAAGGTTGATTGTAAAAGACCTCTTGCGTAAGTTGGAGGAGTAAAAACTAATGAGAAAGAAAGAATGAAATTTTCAGAAATAATATTTTCTTGTATCGGCTATTAAGTTGAAGCTGGAAGTGTGTTGTAAATTACTTAGGCCTAATTGCGTCTAACAGAAAGTTGAATCAAGTTTTAACCACAACATTATATTATTTTGACTACTTATCAGAACAATTGTTACAAATCACACCAATTCTATCGACTTTTGTTACAGGCGTTGTTCACAGTAATGGGTTTTCAATAAAAGAAAACATTATTTCTGAATCATTTATTCTTTATTTCTCATTTGTTTTTACTCCTTCAACTAATGAAACAGGTCTTTTACAAAAAACCTTCAAATTATTAAAAGTGTAAATTTTGAAAATAGGGCCTCGGCATTTACATGACATTTTTTCTTCAAAATGTCGTCCTAAAAGAGCTGTGTAAGTGGCGATAACTCCTGTATGTAGTGTTTGGTGTTGTGTCGATGTTTGATTGTAGGAATGCCATCATTAAATAATAAAATATTGACTTTTTATTTTATTAATACAAGATATTCCAAATTCCGAACCACTTGTGACCCCAAGTATTATGAGCATTGATTTATTTGTTAGAATTATGATACAGTAATTGTCATTGTTTGGAAGATTATAATTCGATAGTTTATTAATTAAGTCTTTATTTTAAACAATGGTTATATCATCAAAGAAAGATCATTTCCATTAATTTCTTAAATGATTCCAAAATCAAAGAATTTCTTCATATGTTGAGCTTCTACTGATGGAAAATAAACATGAACACACAGTTATGCAAAGTGGAAAGAAATTTGTAATTTAAAAAGTTTTAATATTGAATACAACTGGTTTTAACTTAATAATCTTATCTCTTTTTTTTTTTTTTCTTTCTTAAATAAAGAAAAGAAAACTTACAAGAGTTAATGGATGTTTCTTAAAAAAAAAATTAACTGTTTTTTTTTTAATTCTATTAAATCTGAATTTTCCCACGGACATGTAAATTGTGAAGATATAAAATTGTGCATTGAATCAGTATTTTTCTTCAGCTTGTTTCTCTTGCAGAAAGTTCATACAATTCAGTCTTTAGGAAAACCAAAACGGGAACTAAGATTTTTTTCCTATTGGACTATTGATAGAAAGCATCATACTTGTATACCCAACAGAACTTGACTTTTTAAATAGATATTTAATTTCATGTTGATAAAATTGAAAGATTAAAAAGCACATTAAATTATCTATTATTTTCAATTGAGTCTTCGATTTTTTTTTAGCTTATAACTTTCACGTTTATTAGTTCTCATCTGTAGTGAATTTCTAGAAGCTTCAAGATGAACCATCATTCATCTATAATCCAAAAGAAGTAATCCTTTTCTTTGAAACCATAAGCATAAAAAAGGATTGATTTCAAAGGCATTATTTTGAAAATTTTAAAGTATTTTTACCCTTTTTTTTTTTTAAGAACCAGTTGCGGAATTCCCCAAAATAAGTGAATCATTGATTAACAAATAATGAAATTATGGATTCCAAAGCCTTTCTTTTATTATGAAATGGAAAATTCTATTAGTCCTACATCCTACTCACAACAAATCAACAAATACAGTAAAGAAAGCAGTTTTACATTTTCTTGGAAATAGAAGTAATGAGATTTGTACCAGATCACGTGATAAGGCTGTGGGTTAGAGCTGGAGGATTTTTCCTCGCTCCATTCTTCTCGAAACGGGTCCTAGGGTCTATCCAGCCCTCTGTTGAATGGGTACCGGATTTCTTTCCCAGGGGTTAAGGCGGGTGGGCGTTGGGCTGACCACCCGACCTCAACTTAGTCCCGTTGGTCACGAAACACCGGGACACTTTAACTTTTATCATTAGGGAATGGAGGAATGTGCAAAATTTAATTTTCGCCTATGCTTGGCCGCTCACACGAATTGGCAAATGAAACTCAATAAAACTAAGAGTTTCGAAAGTAATCAATGAACTTGAATTCTGACTGTGAAATTACTGAATAGAAACTCATATTTTCGGTGATTACTCTTCAACGACATGTTGATTTTTAATTTTCTTTTCTAAAATGTATCGGAGATTTCGTGACTGTGTGCCAAAAATGAAAGCAATTGGTTTACTGGTTTTAGAACCAGTTGCTTCCATTGACGTAACAGATAAAAGGCTTCGTTCCATTTAATAATAATAATAATAATAAAAAATAAAAATACTTCAACTCTAGTCATAGGAGATCTCCACGAAAACAAGTGTATTTATTTTCTCAACTGTAATTTTTGTATTTCGGCAACACAAGTGATTTAGTGTTGCAAATTATTGTGGCAATGTTTTACGGCCCAAAGAAGGAAAAAAAAATCACCATGGTATCCGCCACGGAAGGAGCTGTCATTAATAGGAATAATTTGATAATATTTTCGCCCAGAAAACACGATCGTTTTTGATTTCGGAGGAATCTTAATTGCGGTTGATTAGAATCGGACTTCCGGTGTTGTCGACTGTAATTTGACAGTTTCCGGACATTAGGAAGTGCCCCAGTCTGAACCGGGATTTCAGATATTTCTATTGCGTGGGATTTCTGTGCGTTCTTTCTCTGCCGACCTGATTCGAAATATTTCTCTTTCTTTTTTTTTTTTTTTTTCGTCTTATGTTTAATAATTATTATTTTAAAATTATTAGTTCTCGAACAGATGCAAGCATTGATATTTGGATCGATGCCGGATGGTCTCGGCATGATTTACGATTTCCGCAGTTTGAAAAGGCATTTTGAGTGGTTGCGGAAGGTGTAATTAGGTGGAATGACGAAAGCCCTAAAATGAGATACAAGTTTAGAAAGCAACAAATCGAAAGACGAAAATCAAAATGAAAAGGAAATTGATAGTTGGGCGGACAATTGGTAAGTGCTAAAATATTCATGAAAGTTTAACAGAAAAAGAAAAAAACAAAACAAAACAGAGATGGTAGGAATATGTCTCGGGTTTTTGACTCATATTTTACGGAAAGCTTGACATTAATGTTCATGTTTTTTTCCTATGTTTATCACGAACTAAGCCAAAAGAGAAAAAGGTGAAAGTAAACCTTATAGATGATATAAAAGATATTAGACACAATCAGTGTTTTCAATATTTCTAAACGAGATATTGGATTATTTAGAGAAAACATTATATATAATCAGAACTTAGAAGTGATTTTAGCAGAATCTACAGAAAGTTTAACTTAAGAAATAAATTTATGGAAAAATAAAACATTCCTCTTTTTCAATGACTTCCTAATATTTTAGTTTTCTTCTAAACTTAAACTTAAACTTAAATTCTCTCCTTCAAAATGAACCAAAAATTTTGAGTCATCTTTATACATGGACTATTGAAACATACCGTATATGCTCCAATAAACGCCGAGTCTCTTATTGTCGCCGGTCTCTAATAAGCGCCGGGCTGCAGAGGGGACACCGCCAAATAGTAGCCGGGTCTTTGATATTTGCTTACCGGTACTAGTGTAAGCATCCGTATCTTTTTAGTCGTGCGTAATACCTTACAAAATGCGCCGAAACAGTCATTTGACATTGCCTTTAAGATTCGCGCGGTGGAATACGCCAAAGAAACTTCCGGTAAGGCGGCCGCTAGTCATTGCGGATTCGGACGACGAATAGCAGCGAAAGGTACAGAAAGACATTGTCATTTATCTTTAACAGTCTTATGTAGAATGTGAAATTCAAATAAAGTAGCTGTTTGTAATATTAGCCGATATTTATGCGTAAAAATATTGCGTTCTGAAGGTTTTTGTTAATAATGGCCGGCCTCTAATAGCAGTCGATCTCTATTAAGCGCCGGGAGCCGAGGCTAGTTTTGCAAATAAACGCCGGGGGCCTTTATTGGAGCATATACGGTAATTACTTTTATTTGGAGAGAATTGTGTATCGAATAGCTTCTTCTTTCTGATACTTGGACTCCAGTCTCTGCTTCAACGAAATCTTGAATCAAATGAATATCATTTCAAGATACAAAGTGAATTTAGCGAAGCTGTAATTTCCTCATAAATGAATAATATTACTAACTACCAAGCAACAGACTTTGCATGTTTTATGGCATTTTATGTACGTAATATTTATTTACTTATGTGGAAGGTTTTATGAACATTATACATAGTGAATCTTTTTGTGTGTACAAATGCATATTTGAAGACTTAGGAAATAGCCCTTAGGATATAATTAGTGGATTATTTCTTTTAACCTTTTTTTTTTCATTGTGTAAACATATGTTTTGCTTAGCAACAATCAATATTAATATTAAAAGCAATTTTTTTGGGTTGATTGATTGAATTATAATGATTTATGTAAAAGTCTTATCACTCCATGAAAATTATTTCTATTGTAGTAGAGATAGGAAGAAGGAAGGAAAAGAGATTAATGGAATGAAGGATACTGCAAAAAAAGAGAGCAAAAAATGGAGAGAGTTTATCGAGGAGGCCCCAAGCACATGGGGTAGCGAAAGAAGAAGAAGAAGAAAATATATATATATTTTTTTTAAAGCGTATTTTATAGGTAAACCTGAGGGATTTCGATTCATATAATTCTCACCCCCAATAACCACAATAATTATTTTTTCACAAGAAAATTTAATAATAAAAAATTCAATAAGAATGTCATTTATTTAATTTGAGAAAATAAGCTGTCTCATATTTTTATTTTCTATTTTTTGATCATTCTACAAAACTTTTTATCTGAAACATGAAACCGAACACAAAATTGAATAATGAGCCACAACAAAAAATATGCCGAACAGACAATACCCAGAGGCAAAGTAAGTATTCTTAATTATATCTTTAGAAACCTTTATTGATTTCTTTAATTTATGTAAAGTGATTAAGATCATTTATAGGAATTCTAATTAAATGTGTTTATTCATTTTGAGAGAGATGCTTTACAGAGACAGACTCTCTTACTTTCACTTTTGGGATTTCAACATTAATGGTTTTATCGAAATACAGTGAAGTCTCACTTATACGAATATGAGGGGGAAACCAAAAATTATTCGTTTAAGTGAATATTTCGTGTAAGTAAGATTACCATTTTTTCTGAAATGAAAAGGAGGATGCAAATAATTGAAAGAAAAAAAATTGTTATCAGGGGTTTCAGGGTATAAACCTATCTGTTCAACCAAAAAAGAAAAAAAAAAAAACGCTCTAATCCTATCTGTTCAACCAAAAAAAAAGCTTTGAAACTTCACATTTCAAAAAGGAGGACATTTTCCTCTTCCAACATCAGAAAGGAGGACAGAATTTACAAAAGGAGGACATTTAGAAGGACACTTCTCAAGGGAGGACAGAGCTTCAAAAAGGAGGACTGTCCCCACTAAAGGAGGACGGTGTAAGTGAATTACATATAGGACTTATGGGGTTTCGCCGGGGAATGAGAAATTCTTCGTATAATTCAATGTTTCGTATAAGTGAGACTTCACTGTAGTCTAAATACAAGTTGAAGCATGATTTTCATGGAAGAAAGCAATTTATAGTAGTAAAATATATTGTTTTCATTGGTTTCTTTATTTATGACATTTTATAAAATGGATTTATTGTCATTTTCTATTTGATTTGAAATGAGACTGCTTTTCTAATGATCCTAAGAGTTGGAACCTGAACGGATTCAATCTGGAATTTATTGTGTCCTGAGTTTTAGATCATTTTGGAAGACAAGGTTTTACATCTTTAGATATTCCTTTGATTGAATGCATTTTGCCTTCATGGGAAAGTAAAACACATTTTTCCTAAACGGTATTTACGTTTTGAATTTAAACTTTCTTCTTAAATTTCAATGAAAGAAGGGATGAACATTTGCAACATTATCCTTTCTTTTTCATTTTGGATTAACAGTAATTAGACTATTTAATTATTTTTTGTAATGATTATATTTAATTTAACTACATTTATACTCCAATACTCAGTATTTCTGAAAAACATAAGTTAAAACTTTACATTCAAACTTAAACCAAGGAATAAATATTTGTTTGTTTCATAGATTGCAGGGTTTTTCTTTTCCTTTCTAGAAATAACACATTCTGAAACAGAGTCTTTTCAATTGATTTCAGTTTACAGGGTTTTACTGAATTGACTGATTTTTATCATGAAATTATTAAAATTAAAATTAAACAGAAAAGCTTCGATAATATTAATAATTCCCATTTAGATACCATAAATTTCTAAGATTACTTACCATATCTCCAAATTAATTACGAAGGACATTTCAAATGTTAGTTTGAAATACTTAATCACTTCAGCCTTATGAAAAATAAATGTTTTATTCAGTAGTCAACAATAGACAGAAACTGAAGAAGTTGTGATTCGTGAAATTTGGAATCCTGTAATTCACGGAAATAGAAAGCGGACGCCAAGAAATAGCGACTTATTAGGACTATTTTTAGTGCTTCAAAAATATTAAGCCTTTCTATAACAATACGATTATGAAGTATTTTTATGTTAATATACCTATATTAACATTAATTGCTTATTGTGGGTATTAAAAAAGAGTGTTGTTATGTTAATAGGATTTCTAGGAGTAAATTGCTTATAAATCAATATTTAATATAAATATTTAAATTATTAAATTACATGTGGGGAGAAGGTTCAATTTTGAGGGATGAAAAGGGAAACGAAAATAATTGTACTTAGTTTAAGTCGAACGTCACAACAAATGTCAAGGAAATCAGGCAAGTTATTTTAGTGACGCATTTTAAGAGTAATTTGTTTAGAAATAGACAAAGAAAGAAGAAAACTATTCAAATTGAAGAATAAGATTTTGAATGAAGCCGATTACGTTTCATTTTAAAATTACTCAAACTAAGCGTCGTATTCACAATAAAATAAGTAAATATTGCTGCTTTTAAATCATTTCTACTCTGTTGGGCTTTTGGATTATCTCAGGATTGGTTTTAATATATCCCGTTATCCAGAATGAAATGGATGAAACTTACTTGGTCCACTCCTACTTTATTTTCCTTCAATCTCTTGTACGAGGATCAATGAAGACTCTGATGACGACATGAGCCTAAGAAGAATTTTCTTTTTCTTTCTCAATCTCTAGAACTATCTTTTCGAAAAGCTTTATTGATATTTTTGACTGCCTTAAGATGTATTCATACCTATTATAATCTTAAAGTTGTTATCCTCAGTTGAAGTCTGATCAGTGGCGTAACTAGAATGAACCACGTGGGAACGTTCCTTGGACGTCCAAATGGAGGGGACGGTATTTTTATGCCGTAAGGCTTGATGCCACATCTAGGCAAATGCTACTTAGCCGTCCCCAATCAAAATTAAATAATGTTTTAAAAAACACCTTCACACATTTTACAACCAATATTTCAATGTAATAATATTGTAAACATAAGGGAATATAGATCTACGTATAGTTGCAAAATATTGAAATACAGAAAACAATGATATAAATACATATTTTGAGGAATTTAAATGAAAGGTTATGTTATTTATATTGAATAACAAATTATAAAAATTAATAAAAATAGTACATGCTACATATTAAAAAAACAGAAATTACACATTCACGAACAGCAACATTAAAACGAACTTTACTTCCTTTTTTTATAGTAAATTCGATCGCTAACTCTTCCAGATCTAATTTTTGATCAATATCAATTTCAATTCAAAGTATTTCTAACCTCCCACTCATTCTATTTTGATTTATTACTGCTTTAAAATATTTTTTAATTAATTTTAGTTTCTCTCTGCACTTATAACGCTTACGAGAATTGTCAGCAGCATTCATAAGACTGTCAACGACTTTGAACATATTTCGATCAAGTTTTTATTACCAGTCATTTTTAACATTTGTTGAGTTCCCTGCAAATGAAGGGTTTCCATTGCTTTTAATTTCTCAAATAATTTAGTGACAAAATTTTTCCAAAGTTTTACAATAATTCATTAATGTTTGTAGAGGTAAATCTTTTAATAAATCAATGTCATATAGAAAGTTAAAATAGTTAAAATTGACACTATGGTTTTTTAATTTTTCAAATCTACTTATCAAAGCTATTAAAGTTGTATAGTCTACTCAAATTTTAAAGAATTCTATCTCAATTTTTTTTTTAGGACAAAACAAATAGTTCCTTTGGATTTTCATACTGAAAATGAGTTTTCGTCTTTCTATTTCTTAGAGGTTCAAAATGTAAAATTATTTCAAGATTTTTCGAAAGATTTTTTTTTTTGCTTCTTCTTTTGTGTTATTAAAGCGCTAGTTCTAAAAGTTTTAATAATTTCTATTGTATTTTTGTATCTGTAAAACTAATATCAGCGTTTATCGATTGTAATTGTTTACTAACGGGATTGATGTCACTTAATATATCATATCAAACTAAAATAATACAACAAATAACTTTATAATTATAAATATGTTTAGCTAATGGATCAGCTTCAGCCTTTATTTGAAAGCCGTGTGATCCTCTCAAATTTTCATTATTTTTAATATCAATTAATCACAATTCCTTTCACTGATATCTAATTGGTTTTATTGTTTCAACAAGCGATTCCCAATGTGTATCTGGAAACTTTTTTAATGTTTAGTTGGTAAAAAAAAATTCAAAATATTCCATCTGTTGACTCAAAAACAGAAAGTTGTACAATTGCTGAACTATACCAAAAAATGAAACTGATTCTCATATGTTACATTTAGCTGCTTTATTAACTACTACATCTATAAAATCGAAGGTAGTACAAAATATAAAACACGCCATGTATGCAGAGCCGTCGTGTGGGCGGGGCGACCGGGGCGATCGCCCTGGGCGCCGCGGCAACGGCAAAAATAAACAAATTTGGAAATTCCGTTTTTTTTTTTGGTTGCTGAATTGGAGATTCCGTTTTTTTTTTGTTTTTTTTTTTTGGTTGTAGATATTTGGGATGGGGGGGGGCGGAAATATCAAGTGTAGGGCGCCTGACGAAATCTTGCCCCGGGCGCCAACAAACCACGCGACGGCCCTGCATGTATGTAATAGTGTATTTATTTTAATTTTCTATTTTTGCCTCCCCCTAAGCAATACCTGAGTTGCCTAATATGTTACGGCGGCCCTGTTTCTATGGTTAAAAAAATTGCAAAATAACAGTGTGTGTGTGTGTGTGTGTGTGTGTGTGCCGTGGCCAAAATATACTAAACTCTTAAGCAGTGAAGAGCACTTATAAACAGCACAAGCCATTGAGATGTAAGACATAGTCATTTAATTAGATTCACCGAAGACAAAAATGATCAGAGAGTGGATTTGAAGTGTTTTTTAAATAGTGAGGGAATTTTTGTTGATAATCTATCAATAAATAAAAGATTTTTTTTTTTTAAACATGGATATGGAGAAGAAGTTTGGAGTTTTGGGGCTTCTTTATTGTTTAGAAAAGAAGGCAGCCTTTTGTTTTTATTTGTTTGCGAGTTTCTCAAACTTACAATTATTGGAACAGAATAGGTTTAATTTTGGGAAAGGATCGGAAAGTTTTAGCACTCATGAAAATGACTAAAAAAAATCATTGATACTGGTTCCCTCAATGGACGGAAATAGAAAGAAATTATTTAGAAAAACAGAAGAAATCATTTACCTAGAGATTGAAATCGCAATAGAAAAACAAAAAATTATGATATTTTTCAAAGAATTCTATGTTGCATAAAATTTATAGCAACTCAGAAAGCTTGCCCTTTCCTTGGCTACAAGAAATCCGTTGATCAGGAAGAGGAACGCGGTATTGGAAATTTTCTTGGGATACTAAAATTGCTGGCAATCTTGATCCTGTCAAAAAAGAACATCTCAGTAATGTAAAAAAAAAGCACATCATATTTATTTCCTTTATTCAGCTGATGACTTCTGCTGTTTCCAGAGATTGTCAGCGTAAATGAGACCAAAATGGTTGATCAAGATGAGGCAATGAGACGTAGATATTCATTTTTAGAAGAAACAGTTCATGTAACAGACCTTGGATTTATCCAATTGAAATAAAAGAATGCCAAACGCAATTTGGAACAACTAGAAAAACACAAAAGCTATTTGAAGACTATTCTATGTGCTATGACAACGCTACAATTAAGGCTGGTTATAAAAGTAATGTTCAATAGATACTGTAAAATTATTTCTCAAGATGGCTAGAATGCTGCCTTCAAGATACACTGATGGTCACTTTAGGGTTGAGTCCCTTTATCTTCACGTTCTACTGTTCATTGGTAAAAGCTAAAAGATGTCACAAGCTACTAATAGTTGTCAAATCTAAGTCTGAAACTCAAAAGTGTTCTAGAACAGAGCTGTGAAGACATTTCATAAATACCTTGAAGCCTTGCAAAACATGATTGATTGTTAAAATGATACACAGCAGATGTATTTGACTTTTTGTGTTTTCGACTTTCTCTTGGTTTTAGAACAAATTGTTCTCCTGTTCAAGATAATGAGGCTGCTTATGATTTAGAAGCCATTCAAGATTGTTTTTTTGAGCAATCGAGAATCATTGGCCAGTGAATCACTTGAAGCAGGACTAAAACTGTCTGATATAGAAATAGAAAGACATCCCAGTAACAAAGCCAAGGATTTAGAGAAAGTTGCAAAAGAAGAAATGATGAAAACAATGAAAGGAATTATTGATCGCCTTTATAATCAATATATTACTAAAATCTTTTATTTCTCTTTTATTTCTCGGCGCAGTGCAACAATGGAAAATGGTGTTTTCTTTTGCATTGTTGCGAGGAAGTCAACAAATGCCAAAGGCGCAATTGTTGTGATTTTCAATATTCACAATGCTAGTGCAACACAGGAAACCGGTTTTTCATTGTTAATGTTGAGAGGAAGTCGACAGATTCAAAATGAGCATTGTTGAACTTCAAAATTTTCAGAAATATCACAACAATGACAAATGTTTCGTTCTCTCCGTCAACAATGGCGCGCGCTATCAAATAATGAGTTCATGCAAAAAGGAATAAAATATCATATTTTGCTCAACTATTCAACAAATCATAACCGCTTTCATTGCAATCGATCTAATAATTCATCAAATAACATCATTAATTTGATGTTATTTCCTCTACTAATTCATCAAATAACATCAAACTAACATCTTATTCTACAGATTTCGATATCAAATATGGAACCGATTCCCGGAACTTCACGGATGACGCTGAAAGAAGCAGCCATAAGACAGAGTATCGAAATGAACAATGAGAGAAAGAGGAAGGCAGGAGAAAGAAGAGTCAAAGATATTAAGAGGAAACGATTGAAAAGCTCACAACAGACAGATTTGGATCGAAAGAATGAAGCCAAACGTAAAAGACGGTCAAGAGCTAAGAATACAACGGAAGAGACACAAGAGAGATAGAGGTTAGACGCCGAACGACATCAGGAAGAGACATGTTCATCTAACATCCATCTCAACGTATCTCTTCTTCAAAAATCTATATCGATCAATCTATACACGAGGGATGGCGTAGTAAAATAGAAAAACATTGGTTTGTATTTATGACTTGAATTCCAAAATTGGATTTCTTTTGTTATTTAAATGTTATTATTTGACTCAAACGGTTGAAATATCCTGTCTCAGTTTTATAGTTTAAAGTCATAGTTTATATCATTGATAGTTCATAGCTGTAAGAAGAAATTGTAAGATGCTTCTGAAAATCTGAATAAATATATGTATCTCAAAAAGATGAGGAGGAAATACTTAAGTTTATTTTCAGTGAGGAGATGAAAATGTGTTTACTCTCACTCTCTTAAAAAAAAAATTTCTAAATATTAGTAACTATATTTTATAAATGCTTTGATAGTTTTTACAATTTAAATAGAATTGACAAAGTGAGAAACGTTAACTACATTATTAATTAACTTCATTAAATTATAAAAATATATTAGCAACAATATGACTTCTTCTTTTTTGTTAACAGTAAAGCTTGTTTATATTTTAATCCGTATTCTAATGAAGAACCAATTTGAGATCAAGATTTCATCTAGAATTTTAAAGAGCAGTTTTCAAGGAGTGATTTTTTTATTTTTAATGTTGACATTACTTGTTTTTTTTCAAAATATTTAGAAAAAACCAAACAAAAACAAAAAAAACACACATTTATTGGTATCTTCTTTTTCACCAACTTACAAGAGAAATCTGTTATCAGTAAATCTACATTCTTATATTTTTTCCTTAGGGTTGGTTAAATCAAGTAATATAGATATAGTATTTGTAATAGTGTTTTGTTTTCATTTCCGATTACAATTTTTTTTTTAAATCAATTCTCTCAAGAAACTGCGAGTAACTTACAGTAGATATCCATCTGATAACACCCTGGGCGTTTTCCCTTGGAAGAATGTAGGTCATAAGATAATCTGTAAATTAACAGGTCGTATCAGTTATATCATGACCTCTTCTTCTTATAAGTAAATTATTACCAAGAAGAAAATAAATAAGAGTAATTAGAACATCGTAGATAGAATCTGATCAACAGGGACAGTTATTGTGTAAAAAAACTCAAAAAGATTGCTTTATATATATATAAATCCAATACACAAAACTTGAAGCTGGTGGTCTTCAAATTTCGTAAAGCAAAGATTTCAATCAATCATTTGCAATTTAGAATTCAGAAAGTATAGAATATAAGAATAAAAATTAACTTATATTACTAAACCTATAAAAGAGCCGGACAGTGATTTGTGATTTGAAAATTCCAATACCAAAAAAATATTTAAATACCCAATATTTTTAGTATCGTATTAACAGTAAGTAAATTATGTATTATTTTAAAATTATCTTTTATCCTTTTAATCATTTTTTTCTTAAATCATTAACTATACTACTTATAGCTCTTGTTGCTTCTTTAATTATTAAAACCAAAGCAAAGATGATTAAATTAAAAATTTTATGTTTGATTCTAACTTCATTTTTTATTTGTCTAATTATCCAAGACTTTATTGTAAATTTAAAATATTTCATTATTCTTGAGGAAACTATTTTCTATCTAATATTTTTGTCTTGTTTTTTTTTTTTTTTTTCTCGCATGGCGTTTTCCTGTCGCCACGCCATAATAACCAGTTTGTCGATTCCTTCATCTCTCTCTGGCCACCATTTACCTCACGATCGCTACCGTGAGACGCTGAAGGTGGGTGGCGTCTATTTCAGCTGTAATTTTCACCGCAAGCCGACCTCTCGTACAACCTTTGGCAGCCGAACACATAACCACTCACTAAACCCAAGCACAATCAATAGTTGTAACATCCTTTCAAGTTCAACTCTGGGTAAAAAAAAAAATGTGAAAAATAATTGGAACGTATTTTTTTTATACGGATTTTTAAAAATAGATAATATCAATATTCTCCGAATAAACAGATAAAGACGTAGTCTAAATGAACTACTTTCTTTCTTACATTTAAAAAAAAGTTTATTTTGAAAACCAATTTATTATACATGCTTTCCTATTTAACTTATCTGCTTATTTAATTAGAATTGTTCTCATAATCAATATAAATGGAAGAAAAATAATCTTTGTTGAGAATTCATTCCATTTAAATGTAAAGAAGAATTTGATTTCCGTGTTTTTGATTCTGTTTGTTCTCTGCTTTTAGTTAAGTTTTCTTTCCTTCATGTAATGTTATAAAGGCTTTATGTCCTATAATCCTTACGTACATTGGGAAAAAAAAAAAACTCGTATCATTAAAATGTTTTTTGATTAAATTAGCCCAAGTTGCTTTGGTTGAAAGTTCGTATTTTAAAACAATGATTATTAATTCAATTTATTCATATAATTTTTAAGTACAAGTGAAAATGTAATTAGATTTTCAGCTAAGAGTCTTAATTACAGTTGTTTGAAGATAAAATTTTTAGATAAAACAAGCAGAAAATGAGGCAACCACCCGCGTAGGTTCATTTAAAGTTTGGTTCTTATTGTTTAAGAAATAGAATTTTGTTATCAAGGAAACAGAAGGGGTTAAAAAATGAAAAGTTATTCTTAGATTTATATTCCTGTTTTCTGGTTGTATTCCAAGTTTCAGTTTTATGGTTAAGTCCCATAGAAATATGTATTCATTGGTTTATTTGATTCTTTCCAGATGACAGTGGACAGTGATCGACATTTAACCACAATCGCCTCAGATTCTTTTATTGCTTCTAGTGATTGAGTTCAAAATAAAACAGAATATAGATTATTTCTAAGTGTTTACTTCATTTCTATTACAAATCCATTACGTTGGACGACGATAAAAGTAAGGAAATTTAAAAGATTAGGAAAATTAAAAAGATAGCTTACCGTGTGTTTTTGATTCAAGTTAACCATTAAAAAATTCAGATTACACACTAAAAATTTAAAAAACCTTAAAACATTTATGCATTAAAAAGACAATACAATTAAAATATACATAGAAATGGAAATTTCGAATTTGTCTACACGGAATTCATTGTCAACATAAAGTAAAAATTAAGAAGGTCCTTCATTATATTCATTGTATTGTCTTTTTAATGCATAAATATTTTAAGTTTTTTAAATTTTTAGTATGTAATCTGAATTTTTTAATGGTTAACTAAGAAAATTATTAGTTTTCAATTAATTGTGCGGAGCTGGGTCAATCATCACAGAAATGGTCTTTATAATGTCGACATCGGACTTTCTAATCAGTTCGCCTTTGTATAAAATACATTGAAAAATAAAATTCAAATAAAGAACAGCAATTAAAACAAATACATCTATTAAACTAAATGAAGAACAGCAGTTTCTAGCGAAAAACATGTAAGATATTCAAGTATTCAAAACAGAAGTAGGTTAAGTTTCATTTCATTTGAATGGCGAAATATTTTTGCTTGAGTGTTTAGTTACTGATTCATAATAAACAAAACAAACAGAATTCAAATCAAATATTTTCAATGTGGTAAAAAAAATAATAATTAAAAAATATTTTTATTCGTAGCTTGCGCGTTAATCTGTTCCCAATAGGAAAAAAAAAACACTAATAAATAACCAGTATTCTTTGTTTTAGGTTGTTTCTAAGCAATCAATGGATCACATTTCCTCTTTCTATCTAATAGAAACAAAAACTTATGGATAATAGAAAAACAATCATCAGTAAGTTTTTTATTCATTTGATTTAAAAGAAACATTTCTTTTTGCTTACTTTGTAGCCATTACAGGGATAAATAAAACAACACATTTATTTTCGTTCTTTGTAAATTTTAATTTTCCTACTACTTCGCGTCATTAATTAATCTAGCCCCCCCCCCCCGTCTCCCCCTGGTGAGTATGAGATACTCCAAGAAGAATCGATTCCAAGCGATTATGGCGGTACAAAGTGACATTTTATTCCATTTTGTGAACGGAGAGAAGCTAAAACAATGAACATTCACATTTAATTTATTAGGCTATTAAGGCTAAAATTAATGAGTTACTTTCTATTAGGCTAAAATTAATCCGTTATTTTCTTTTTTCTCTGACTGTTCTCTCATTGCGCCACACACACACACAAAGGGAGTGATGAGAAACGATAATTTGAATGTAGTCCCCGTGGCGTAATGGATTAGACGTTTGACTGCGGCTCAAACGGTTACAGGTTCGATCCGTCCTAAACGTTTAAGTGTAGCCATGTTTTCACAGCGCCGGACAAACGAAACAATGTTGTTTCAATTGTTGAACTACAATTGTTGAACTGCGCC
>JAFIDM010009631.1:9293280-9306090 GCA_023159025.1 Thereuonema tuberculata
TCAATTGTTGAACTACAATTGTTGAACTGCGCCGGACAATGGAAACAATATTGTTCAATTGTTGAACTACAATTGTTGCAATGCGCCGGACAATGAAACAAAGTTGCTTCAATTGTTGAACTACAATTGTTGAACTACGCCGGACAATGGAAACAATGCTGTTTCAATTGTTGAACTACAATTGTTGAACTGCGCCGGACAATGGAAACAATGTCGTTTCAATTGTTGAACTACAATTGTTGAACTGCGCCGGACAATGGAAACAATGTTGTTTCAATTGTTGAACTGCGCCGGACAATCGAAAAAGAAAGATTTTATATAGTAATATAGATTTAGAATTGCTCAGTGTATAGATTTGTTTTTGAATAGGAAAATACAAAGAAAGAAACTTCAGTAGGAAAATTCAACCGAAAAATAAGATTCAATGTGGGAAAAAAAAATGTTCTAACTGAATATTATATCTGATACGATATTCAAACGATTTAAACATTCAATTCTAATTATAATCAAACAATTGACAAAAAAAATCTATATAGTTAAATGAAAAGTGCAATACGATATCTTTATACTAAACCAAATAAGGTAAACTTTTTATATTATTATATTAGAATAATCTTTTATTGTTTTAGAAAAGCGAAAGACAAATTCTTTTTCTATCTTCTTCGTTAATTGCCAGAAAATTGGCAGAAACCGAAACAAACAAGTAGTTTTATAGTACAGTGGAACCTCGCTATTCGTACACAATCCGTTCCAGGAGGCAGTTCGAATGGCGATTTGTACGAATGGCGAATCATTTTTTCACATAAGATATAATGTAAATTGGATTAATCCGTTCCAGAACCCAGAGATGATTGCTTATATAAACCTTTGTAATAATATGTTAAGCCTAAAATACATAAAAACTATGAAAACAATAAATAGGCCTCTATTATTATTTCTTTCTTTTTCAGTATAGACGATATGGTTGATTTCGCCATGCCATACTGAGTTGCCAGGCCAGAGACACGAGTTCCACTTGCAAACTTCGCAACGATTTCTTTTTTTCAATTCAATTGTCGTTCTCACTGCTTTCCTTTTAGGCTTAGTTGAATCAGTAATCTTTTTTAGACCCATGGCTGCACTATTTTTATTAAAAATAACAATAAAATATCACAAAGTTTCACGAAGCTTGCGTGGATGATGCGTAGCGTACGGAAGCTAGCACGATACTGAACTGAAGCGACCGCGTGGCGCGGCCAGTACCGAGGTCATGCTGTCCGAATCGCGAGCAAACGTACGAATGGCGAGTTCAATTTTATTTTAAAAAGTTGTACGAATAACGAGTTGTACGAATAGAGAGGCGGACGAATGGCGGGGCTCTACTGTAAATATATTATAATAATATACTAACTAACTTTTATTTATTAGATAAAATGAAGCTAAAATGTTGCAAAGCGAGAGAGTAGCAGTTTTCTTCCAATGGAAAATGATAATTCTTTAGTTTACGAATTAAGAAAGAAGTTGTAACTCTTCCAAAAACGAAAGGAAAATGAATGTTTCTTTACTACATCACATTGTAATAAACAGAAATAAATAAATAACTAAAAATTACTGCATCAAAAACACTTCTCCCTCATCGAAAAGAGCAATGGATTCATGATAAAATTTATTGAAGTTTTTATTGTATAGCTTATGTATACGATTATAAAATATTACTTAACATAACTAATATTTAGTATTTATGTGTATTCACATCCTTAAAGTTTGATGAGATAAATGTATATATTTAATTTATCTCCCTCACTTTATATTTGGTTTTCAAAGCATTAAACACCATATTATTGACAAAAAAAAAAAAAGCATCTATCAAATGCACATAACTAAGCTTTCGCATAGCGTGCCATCATCGATGGGATTCTAGGAAAGATGTTTCATCCTTATTAGGACTCTTCAGCGGGACTTACCTTCGATGATTGGCTCATAACTGTGTCAAACCACTTCTGCTCCCTAGTGGTATCCAACATAAAAAATAACAACAATAAAAAATAATCTGTGAACTTAACAGCTTCAAAATCCTTCTCCTTACAGTAAGCCTTACTGTAAGGCTCAGAGGAAATTAAATAGAAAATAATCCACAGAAAAGATTCAATAATACAATAAAAAAATAACTTAATGTGCACCAAATATGTTTAAAGAAAAAGAAGCCATCAAGTGTACATACCTAAGCTTTCACACACGAAGCTATTATCGATGGAGTTGAAGGAATTAAGTTCAAAGGTTATTCGGTGTGCACCAAATTAAATTATTTTCAACCAGTGCTCTTTTTGTCATAGAACGCATTGGAACGGCGTTCCACCACCTTTTTTCAAAGGATTTTTATTTAAATTGATGTTTGGTCCAAATAGAATCGCCCTGTTGAGCAGAGCAGGTCGGCAAATGTCAACAAAATTATTATGACGGTTCTGCTTGTGCACCGTATTCATAGTATTATGACAAATTCCAATCAGTCATTATTATCCAATATATTTCACCTCCCCCTGAACTACCCCACCCCCTCTCAACTTTACCTCGGAAGGTTCGCGTACCATACGTTGAAAACCGCTACTGTAATGCAGCAAATACTTTTCAGCTCCTATTGTTTTAATTATAATATTATAATTTTTATACAACATTTTCTCTAACTTGTTTCTTATTTAGAAGATTAAGTTTAACTGTGTAAATCATGATTGAAATTAGAGGAAAGAGAAACATGTTTCGATATTTGGAAAAAATTTCTTAAGTTGTTTTTTTTGGCTTGATTTTTGTCAATTGCCACCAATAAACCGGTCCTTCTTGAATTTTGTTTTTAGTTGCTTCTGAAAATGGTGACAATAACATCTAAGAACAGGGTCTGTCGAACTACAAATTTTCCAAGTCACTAACATTTTTTTCTTTTGTTGATGTAAATGCGAAGACTCTCTCAACCCAATAATGACCATTGATGAATGGCAATTGCTAATGGCAGGTTCCCACACATCCAATTGTAGTTGTCTTCCAGACAAATACCAATTACCACCGCAAATGAATCAAAAATATATGGCTTTTTCACAAAAAATTGAAGTTAAAATTTGTTTAGCAATACTCTAGCGAATTATGGTTGTTTTCAGCCTTTAGTTAATAATGAGTTTTGATTGAAGTGATCAGCAGCCAACCAGAAACATTCAGTCAATAGAAATAGTAAACTAATAAGGAAAATAATAAAAAAGATATTAAAGCATTCATCCTTGACTTGCAAATTGCAGGTTTTATGATTAAATAACAAGGCTTAATTATATCACAGCCTTATAACTGAATTAAATTTATTTCAAAATAATTTCTAACGCTATAATTCTTTATAGGATTTTAGAAATTGTTGTTGTAATAATCATTTAACAAATAAATAATGTTATTCCTTTTCTCAGGCAAATTCTTTTTCCTCGAATTTAATTCTAAAATTTAATTTATTTTTTAATGCAAACGAATTTTCGAAAGCATTTGTATTTCAAAAATAAGAAAAAATTTTATGTTTATTCCTTAGACATTGACAACATGTATTCAAATATTCCTGTTCAAGAAACTTTGCAAATTGTGGAAAAACTGGCATATGAGAATAATGAAAAATTAATGAATCTAAATTTAAATAACATTGAATTTATGAATTGGATTACAATTATTACTAGCAACACTTACTTTCAACACAAGAAGAAAATCATCAAACAAATCAAAGGTTTTCCAATAGGTTCACCTATATCGGATAGCCTTTGTAATATTTTCATGATTTTTTTTGAAAATGAGGTATTAAAGAAATCAAAATTTCATTTTGAATACTACAGATATGATGACGATATATTGGTTATATGGTACGGAACAAAAAGGCAGTTTCAAAATTTTTTTAACTTTATAAATAGAAAGAATGTTGACATAAAATTTAAATTAGAAGAAGAAAGAGATGAAAGATTAACCTTTTTAGATGTATGTCTAATAAAAAAGAATATTAGTAATTTATATGTTAAAAATCTTTCCGATGTTTTAAATTTTAAGTCTAGCCATAGCTTTGTAATTAAAAAGAATATTGTAGATAATTACATTTTTGATTAGACATAAATTCCAGCCAAAATTTAGAAAATGGAAAAAGAAATATGAAAGAAACATTAAAGAAAAATGATTACGAAGATACGTTTGTAAATAAAGTAATAAATGATTACAATAAAATTAAAATTAAAGAAATGGGAAATATGATAATAAAAATAGAATAATAATCCCATATTTAAACAACAGCAGTTGGGAATTAAAGAAAATTTGCAAAAGACATGGAATAAATGTGACATTTGAATATCAGAACAAATTGAAAAATATTTTATGCCATAAAGTAAATGAAAATAGTCAAAATGCAAACATGGGATTAATTTATCAATTAGAATGTCTTAATTGCCGTAAAATTTATATTGGCGAGAGTAAAAGAACGACCCTTGAACGAGCAAAAGAACACATTTACTGTATTAAAAATAAATTAGAGTACAAGTCTGATGTAGCTGATCATTGTTCTCGAACGGGCCACTGTATTAAAGATGAGGTCAAAATTTTAATGTTAGAAAAGGATTGTAAAACCAGGAAAATATTGGAGAGCTTCATAATAAGAAATACAAAGAACTTAAATTTCAATAAAAGTAGTGGCTTAGAAGTAGAGAGTATATTTGTAAAATTAGCTAATGAAATGGTAAAAAAATGCTTCAAAGAAAACAAAAAATCTGTAATAATTGATGAATTCAATGAATTGTAAATTATCAATTATTATAATATTAATGTAAGATTGTAGATGTTATTACAGTATTGTGATTGTTGATAACTATGTATACGCAATGTAAGTTCACCTGAGAGCATATTGTTATCTAACAAACTTGAAAAAGAAAGCAAGGAATATGCTTTCGAATTATATATTTTTTTAATGTTATGAGAGTAGAAGTAGTATTTACTTAAATTATGATAAGCAGAAGAAGAGATTTTAAGAAGATATATGGATTAGTAACATTATTAATTCTTACTTTTTTATTATTTTTTTTTATTTTTAATATTTTTTTTTTATTTAATTCAATAAAAACTAAGAAAGAAGTTTGGGATCTGAATCATTAAACCAAATGGTATTACAAAGTTTATATGTCCTAATACGTATCACTGGAGGAAACAAAAAACAAAATTTCTTAACTCAGTTTTAAAGTTGAAATACTCTTGTCTGTCCGTTCGTCTGTGATCAAGATAAAAAAGCTATTTCCATGGAAACTAAAATTTAAATAAGGTTTTGGCCTTTAAAACAAAGATGCATTTGAAACTACAGCTTTTACAGTTCCTATAAATAATGGACCAAAAGATCATCAACTTATAAGTTGATATATATATCACGATTAAATCGCTATAACCACGATTACGCACCAGTTATTTATCCTAGGATACTGAATGTTTCATTAATTGCTTAATCTATCCAATACAATATCCTATTGATTAGGATAAGAATTGGCCTAAAGAGGTTAGGACCAAATCATGAATATTCAAATCTACCATCTTGAGCCAGGACCATAGGACCAAAAGCCGCTATTACACATACCTCATTGAGGGTCACGTGATCTCGTTGAAAAGACAACAAATAAATAAATAATAATTAACAACCATTAAAGCACAATTTCAAAAGTTAAAATGATTAAAAAGATTAAAAAAGATTAACCAAATTGACGTTTCGAGGCTCAAGAATAGACGAGATCCCTTTCTCAGCTTATGGAATTCGTCCTTCACGGAGTCGTGAGAATCATGAATATCTTGTCTATTATTGAGTCTCGAAACGTCATTTTGGTAAGTTTTTTTAATCCTTTTAACTTTTGAAATTGTGTTTTAATGGTTGTCAATTATTAGTAGAATATTGCACATTAAATATGAATTAAAATAAGTAATTATTTTCTGGAAAAGTTAAATAATCATCTGATGGTTCTTGCTGTTTTAGTAGTCAGAAGTTGACACAACAACTATAGTTCTTTTTTTTTTTTTTTTTTTTTTAATTAACAAAAATGTATTCCTGGAAAGAAACATTCTTCCGCTTCCAAGGTCTATTGAGTATTTACTTTATGAACTTTTTCTGATTTAAAACATTGAATCGATGCTTTGAATTGATATAGTTATATGTAAGATTAACTTCAATAGTCCTATTTATTGAAAAGGATAAAGCAAGAAACTGACGTCGAATATCATCCTTTTAAGAAATATTAACCTGTTAACTTAAAAATTGTTCCGTGGAATATTAACAGAAATCAAAAACAATACTAAAATAAATAGCATTCATCTTGTTTCAGAAGACAGGTTATAATTTGATGGATAAACTAAAGCTGTCCAAGGAATTTCCGAAGAGGAAGTGCAGACAGGAAAATAAAAACACACCATGACCTTACCAACAGGGATTTCCTTCGTATTGATATGTCTGTGTTTTTTAATCTTCGTTTCGTGTCAATCTGGTCGAACTCTAACCCTTCCTTGAGTGATTTCGTTTCATCCCTGTTCTCACTTCCAACCTGTCATCAGACAGTGATGCCACCTCGTGCCTAGTAATTAATATTCCGTCTTCACGTCTTCCTTATCATTTGGCAACGCCAAGGCACCAGTTTTTTTAGTCACTAGAATTTTTTTTTTTTTTTTTTTATTTGGGTGCTCTGTTTTTGTGAAGATGTTTTTACCAAAATTGCGAAAGCTTTGAAGTTTTTGTTCTACTCCTTGTTCACTCGCATTCATTTATTTGAAACCAATAAAATCACAACTTTTTTTTTATCCTAAATAAAGAGATTGAAAAACGAAATGAAAAGGTGAAATCTGATTTTAAAAGCTGTCAGAATCTTCATAGTTTTATAATAAAAACACTTAAACAGAATTAATAGTAACAGGCTTTTTTGTTTTTGTTGTTTTCTCGACTTCAAATAATAATAATAATAATAAACCAAAAATAAGAATATTTTAAGGAAAGCATGCTTTAAGTTCTTTAAAGAACTATTTCCATTTGTGTTATGATGTTATAAGAAGAGGAATCTCTTTAGAACAAATAAAGATCCAAAAATACTCGTAATCCAATCTTCTGAAACAAATCTCAAGTAACAGAAAAATAAATCTCAATTTGTAGAAATAACCCTAAAAATTCAAGGAGGTTTGTAGCTTGTTCGTTTGTTGCCGAAATATTGTTTCAAATTATTATTTTTTTTCAACAAATCCCTTTTTAAACGATAACTAAGTGTTAATAGATGGGTTTTTATAACATTATAGAAATTAAATTACATACACGGTTTAAAGGAAAAAAAAAGTTTCTTCAGGAGTGACTTATACTTTCCAAAGAAATGGAAAAGAAAATATTATTTTTTTTTTTATTATTATTATAAGAATGTCTTGTTTGTTTCTTTATTTTTCTCATTTGCATAATTAATTTCCGTTGATAATTTGTCTTTGATTTTCTTTTTGTTTTTTAATTCTTCTTTTGTTTTGATTTAATGAAGGATTAAAAGAGGAAAAAGTAATTTATGTTCGACAAAACAATGTCTGAGAAACACGGTGGCGTCATTAGCACACACTACTCTTTAACGTTAAAATAATCATAATAAAGTTGAAGAAGACAAAAAAAAGGATCATAACAACAGCGCCAAAACCCCTTCTTCCAAATTACACATGCGCAATGCGTTCGTCATGGGTCGGTCTGTGGTCTCACGGTACTCCTTCCATTTTCCCTTTGGAACAACCGGAATTATGTTAGTCATTCTTTTTTTAAGGTTTTCTTCTTATTTTTTTGTTTTCTTTTTTTAAACTTTTAAAGGATTTTTGATTATTCTTTGTGCTTCGTTTATCATCCGTTCAAGCTCAAAATTGTATTAAAAAAGATTGTTGTTTTTATTTTTAATAGATGGTTTTAATTTTATCACTTTTATATGCGTTAAAATAAGTAATTTGTCAACTTTATTTCGTTGTTTTATATCCTCTGAAGTGTATTCACTTTATATTTCGTTCCCAATAAATACATTGTGCTATTTAGAGAAATCTAAAATAAAGGCAGTCGTTCAATTAGCCTTCGTAGTTAAATCGAACGTGTTTTGTTTTAAAGGTCCTAACAAAAGCTGTATAATGTGAATCTCAAGTTCTGGAGATAAAGAGGCTATGTTCTGGGTTCACCTGTCTTTAATTCTTTTCGGTAATAAAAAAGAGGAAAAAAATATTGATAGGCTAAAAAAAGTTAATATTTTGTAAAGAATTTATTCAACTATACTTGATAAGTTATTTACATAATAATATTTGTTTTGTTATGTTAATTAAATTTGGTAAATTAGAAAGTTAATTAATAAAATAAGAACGCATAGATTTTGATTTACTTTTTATACTTTACCTTAATATCATTTCAATACTTACGTTTTTTTTTCTATCCATGATCAGATATGCCTTAATTGATGAGCACCACAAGTCCCAAACCAAGCAATCTAACAGTAGCTGCGTTGTATTTATTACTAAGTGAAGAGAAATCTCAGGGTCCGTTACCACCCGAGAAGCCCGGAAACTTCTCGAAAATCAGAATGATTTGGACTTGCAATGAACGTGACCGGCTTATTATTTTCTAGGCAGTGCACATCATTTTTATTGGAAGTTGATTCTCACCCCAATTGTAGTTACACTGACCTATGACCCCTCTCGGTTGCGCGGGAGTAATTGAACCCCCGCAGGCAGACAACTCGCTTTTTTCCCACGAAACGCGGGAGTTTTTTTTTTTAGATTCTCAATTTCCCGTCAATGATTGGTCACAAGTAAGAAAATAAATATAGTGTAGTCTTAACGCTTGTTTATTTTTTAAAGTTCTAGGGAAAATAGTGGATTCTATAGAGACTTTCTTTTCGTTTTGCTTTTGTCCGTTTTCTTGGATTTAGATTCAATCATAAGAGAAAATAAAATTCAGAAATCAACTAAATAATAGTGAAATTCGGTTAACTATCTCAGAATAGCTTTTACAATATTCTTTTAAAGTATGATTTTTTTTTTTTTTTTTTTTTTTTTTGTAAGTAAATCTACATAGATTGAAATAATTAAATGATCTTTACTGACGACATCCAATTTGGGATATTTTTTGGGACGATTTTTTGAAATCCACGGAAAAAACTGGAAAACTTCTTTTATTCAAATAAGCCGTAAGTGAACAGAAATCAATGACTATTGTTACCTATAATTGTAAATCAGTTTAAAATTATATTAAGAGATCTAAATTATACTGGCATTGTAAAAAAAGAACTTGTGTAAATTTACACAAAGTAATTTATTGATTAATTTAATTTTAATATAATTCAAAGTGAAAAATCCAGATGGGATAGAGGGATTTGTTCATTCTTGACTGATCCATTTTAAGAAAAAAATGACTGTTGCGCGATAACTATTTTGAAGAAAATTATACATTAAATGATTTTGGTTAATTTTTGAGATCTATTTTTGTATTACAAAACAAAGATGTGGCGGGATCGGATTTTTAACTTAGGTTTCATTATCAGTCATAGATAATAAAAAAATCTAATAAAAGCTCAAAAAAAAAGAAAGTTAGGAGATTAAAAGATAAGGGAATGAAACAAGGATTAAATGATTCATCGTTTATATAATGTAACTTAGGCCTAAGAAATTTCTTCTCAAAATAAGTCAGACACAAAAATACTACGATAAATTAATTATTAGATGATCGGAAACTTACGATAAAAAAGCAGCCCAGTTACCAAATAGGATTTTACTGAAAGTAACCATGCGACAGTTAAAGAAATACAAACATTCTTATTAAAAGGAATTCATTTCAACTTTATTTCACTGCAGTAGGATTATATTCAATTGTTTGATACAAGCAGAAAGAAAGAAATTGTGACAAATAAAAAATTAAAAAAAGAAATAACAAATATGGATGTGTTGCTTTAGTTCATTTCATTTTACTATTTCTTTCAGTTCTTATTTGTAGTTGATTTCTTTAATTATTATTCTATTACTAACAAAATGATTAAATCATTCATTACTATTCATCTAATAAATCAAAAACACATTTATTGGTCTTGTTCTTTTTTATTTTCTTTTTTTCAGAAGTTTTATCGGTTTTATAATTTTATAAATTGACTTATTTGCTTATTTCTATATTTACAGGTTCGACATAAATGTCAACTGTCTATTGGATTTTGTTTTGCTTATAATTATATCATTAATTAAATATCATACTTCAAAGTTCAGAATAACAATACAGCAATAATTTAATTATTAAGATGTAAGGTTAGACAAATGAACATCACTTTATAAAATAAATTTCTTTGCTTTTATAAAATATGTACGATTGCTAGAATTTCTTCTTTGCAAATAAATATAGAAGTCAAAAGGATATAACTGCGTAGGTTTTATTGCATTGTTAAAGGTTTATATATTACAATGGTAAATGCTTCCATTACCAATACATGAAAATCCTTGTACAGGTTTTCATCGATCACTTTGCGAAGGGGGGGGGGGTCCTTGTACACAGACCCTCCCGTTTCACAAAATCTTCAAATTTCTTAAATTAGATTTTCTTTCTTTTGTTGGTTCGAATGTGTTGTAATATCTCTCCCCCGAAAACGATGTTTGTTGGTTTTTGTTTTTGCTGATCCTCCCCCGAAATAAAATCGTACCTACGCCCCTGTACCTTACAATAATTCTGTTTAATAGTTCCTATTTAAAATTACAGCCAAAGTAGAGTAATTGAGGAAAATTAAAAGATATAATTATCCAAATTTCTTCTATAATTATATCTTTTATTATTTTCCTATTGAGGCCTGTGAGATGACTTCTTCTCAACGCGGGGGTGGATCTTGTTGAAACTTGGTCTACTTATTAGGACGAGGACGATCGGAGTTTTCTATTGGAAATCAAGTAGAATTAGTGCGAGAAGTAACTCCCATAGAAAAACATTAGAAAATCTAAACAATGCACTTTTATCCATGTCTGAAACAATGAATATTAATCCTTTTCAACTAATTAGCGCCACGTTTGATGATTAAAATTAATTGGCTTCAGAGAACTTAAATAACTAATGGGAATTTTATTTAATTTTTATTTTTTTATTTTTTTGAAATGGAAATTTGATACTGTTTGTTTTCCATCGATAGAATTAAAATTGCAAATGTTTGTGTCCGTTTCTCCACTTAATTTTTTGTGTGTTTTTTTTAAGAAGAAATTCTAAGGAAAGGTAGGCTTTGAGTTATTTCAGGAACTTCTTTTAAATAATTACAGCTTTGATGAGAATTTCTTGTCAACAATGTTATCTCCCATTTGCTTCCCAGTGGATTTGTTCTTAGGGTGGTTTTTATTGGACTTGATATTTATACGTTCTTGATATTAAAGTTGTACTTTTTAAAAACTTAGCTATTTCTCTTTCATTATCTTTGAACTTATTATCTGTTGATTTATGTGGATTCTGTTTCAATGAGAGAATAGTTTTGTTTTATTATTAGACTATATAATAATACGGTTTGTTTTTTTCTTTCTTTTGACTTCGTCATTGCTAGAGTTAAATCAATCAGTTTCATATAATTTTGGAGAAAACATGTTTTAACTGCAAATAAATATTCCATTGGGAGAGAAATTTACGACAAAATAAATATAAAAGAAATAACAGACAAAGATTATAAAAATATAATGAATTTAAGTTATAAATTCGAACAATCAGATTAGTTCAATTTTAAAAGAGGATAATATAAATGGTAATCTTAATGTGTTTGTTCAAAGCAATCATAACAAGCAAATTAAATAAAGCTCTTGTAATAATATTTATTTTTAAGTTATAAGAAAAATACTAGAGTTTGAAATCGTTATCTTAACAATTTACTCAAAAATTCGGAAATTTTAAGAAAGTGGAAAAATATTTCTCATAAAATCGTAAATATTTCTGATTTTTTTTTTACAAATATCTTTGCAAACTTTTATTTTATTTTGCTGAAATTGAATATCTTACGTTAATTATTTTTATAAATTAATTGGTGTTATTTACAACAGTAATTACGAAGATGACAATTTTCATTTTTCAATCAAAAGTTTCATCATTTTAATTACAGAACAGCAAAAAGTTTATGTGTATCAAAGATGAAGCTGCACACCTTGAAACCCGCACAAAGATGAAGTCACTTGAAAATGGTTCCTCTAGCTGCAACTGAAACCATGGTCGTGTAATTATTTTTGTAATTAAATTGTATTACAGTTGTTAACCAGGCTTCATCTTTGATGCACATAAACTATGTACAGCGCACTTAAAACGTTTCTGATTTTGAGCAACAAGTTTTTTAAAAAATATGGGACGATAGGCTTCAAGTTTAACTTGAAGCCTATCGTCCCATATTTAAAATCACGACTCCGTCATTTCCCTGGTAATTATAAGATTATCGAGATTCCTTTAATTTTTGAACAAAATGTCTCAGACAAAAATCGAATGACTTTCGAAATATCTTTCTGCAATCTTGATACAAACACACGAAACCTTTTAAAATGAATTGACAAAAAAAAAAAAAAAAAAAAAAAAAAAAAAGGAAGAGCAAGGGAAAGATTGTTTCTAGTCAGAATGACACAACATCAAGAGTATCCGTAATTAGAGATAGACATTAATTCCCAACTAGAAACAGCAATGTTATCACTATTCTATCTATAAGTACTAAATCCATACTTGCTCTTTAAATCACTTCGTAACATATTGAAAAAACTTCATCTACACTTCATTTTATTATCAAATTTTCGGAAGAATTTTCTATCTTCCTTCTTCAAGATTACAATGTA
>JAFIDM010009631.1:9306490-9320106 GCA_023159025.1 Thereuonema tuberculata
TACATTGTAATCTTGAAGAAGGAAGATAGAAAATTCTTCCGAAAATTGTTAATAAAATGAAGTGTAGATAAAACTATTCTATCTATCAATTACTTTAAATAAATCAAGTGACGTCTCCTCCCAACCCCCATCTTCAAACTAAAAATAATATTCCATTGAATTCCAATTGAGTAAAACACAGGTTTATACCTTAAAACATCTCAGGACGGCAACTGTTTTGGCTTTTGTCTAATCAACAGCAGACATTCGTTCAAAGCCTTTTGATGTGAAGGTTTACTTATTAACGTAATAAGTAATAATTCTTGTAATAACTATCTTGATTAATTTTCAAGTTTGTTTTGTTTCTTTTTATCTTTTTTATTTGATTATTTTCTATTATGCTTTTTTTTTTAGATTTCGAGGTAAAATTAAATAATGCGTAATCATGTGTGAACAGATGGAATTACTTCAGAAATAAAACAGTTTAGTTGTATTTTAGTAGCTCATATTTGCTTTCTAAAGGAAATACTGAAATTACTTCAAATTACTAAGTTATTTATTTATTATCCACCTTATTGATGATTTCCATTCGATTAATCAAAGAGCGATTTCTTTAATTACGATGGAAATAGTTGGAGAGTTTTATGTTTTATCAAATGCTTTTATCAAAAGATATTTCATTTGTAATATCCCTTAAAAAAGCATAAAAAACAAAAGAGTTTGAAGAAAAAAACCTTAAGTTGCAATTATAAATCGAGTGTTCGTTCATCTGTGGTCAGTAATCTATAATAATTCAAAAGTTATTTAGGGTGAATGATAGGTTTCGGTTATTAAAAGGAAAATCATCTTATATTTTAGTATAAATAGGTTTTATAATTAATAAACTAAGAAATGAACCAACAGCTGCTTAAATACATTGCCATAATCTTAATCTCTCTAGTTTTAAACAGTTTGTTTTAGATAGCTGAAACTTTCAAAAAAAAAAAACTGAGAATATGTTATTAAATGTGAAATCCCTATTAATTTCACAAATATTAGGAGCTTAAGTCCAAATTTACCATTACATGACTCATTAAAGCGATTATTACCATGATAAATTAACAATGTTTTCCTACGAGACATTGTTGTCTTTGGTATCAACCACTGAAACACAAAACACAAACTATATTGTCATCTCTTGTACCACTGACCCAAGATACAAGATACAGTTGTGGCTGCAGATACATGAGTGTTTATCCAGTCGGACCTCTATTTAGCGAAGTCACTAAATCCCGAAAAAAAGTTCGTTATATGGAAAATTCGTTAAATAGAGATTCACCTTTCAAAATTACTTTAAACTACATAAAACAAATTTGAAATACATAAACAATAAATATTATTAAAAAAAGTAATAATTTTAATGACATAAAGCATACATTACCATATGCGTACTTAAATTTTACTAATAAAGTCTGTTAATTTTGTCTTGATTTTTTTTTTTGAAAAAGTGTTTTCGCTCATAATACATCTCGCATCTTTGCAATGCACCAAAAACCCTTCAGTATTTTCTTCAAATTGTAATCCACGTCGGACTGTTTCAAATGATTTTTGCATTTCATCATACGAAGGTTTTTTGACTTCTGCATCATGATCATCTTCATCTTCCTCGCAATTCATAGATGTATTGTTTTTAATTTCACACCGTCCAAAATATCCGATTCAGTTAGTGTTTCCGAGGTCTCACCTTCAAAATCAAGTGAAAGATAATCATCAATCAGCACATCATCGTTAATTTCTTCTTTTTCCCTCAGCTGTATCCACATTTCTTTCATTTCCTCTAAGGGAATATTAATAATAAAAACATTTCAAGGAGGAAAAAAAATTAGATACCACGAAAAAGTTCGTTAAATAGAAAATGCACTTCGCTATTTGGAGGTTATTTTACGAAGAAATTAGCAAAATGTTCTTGGTTCCAAAGAAAAGTTCGCAAAATAGAGAAATTCTCAAAATAGAGGTTCGTTAAATAGAGGTCCGACTGTACTTCAACAAATTTGGCTGCCTGCACTTTACCATACAACCAAATTGCAAAGTTTCATCACCATTATACTCATCAAATAACGGTGAATTGCAACGAATATATAGTAAGTAATCCTTATCTGCGAGTTGAAAATAAATTCAGACTCAATCAGGGGCGAAAAGTTTTACTTTTAACTCGTGAAAATAGCTTTTTGATCCTTACACAAACACGTGCAAACGCAGACTGGTGGTCAACAAATAAGAACATAGATCTACAAGAAAGTACTAGGCCAAGCATATCCTAGATATTCATATTGGTCCAAGGTACACTATGGTCTAAGTACAACAATCTCCCCTACTACTATGAGTTTCTGTAGGTTATACCCTTTTTTGAAGAGTAGCTATATATGTCTCGACGGTTTTTTTTATATTTCTTACCAAATTCCATCCTGGTAGCAATATTCTTGTGCTATCATAACGCAGAACCGTCATTTTGTATCAATTCCTTTCGATCATTTTCATTAGTAGTTTCTTTTGTCTTCATTTACCTTTAGTGGTTCGCCTGAAATTGTCCCAAAATGCATCATTGCTTTAGAATGGAATTATTACATTAATACATTGGTCCGTGATGACCATAACTCATATATTTTTATTCTAGGAAGATGGAATTTAGAATGTTTTTGAAATTAATGAGTTTTCTATTAATTTATCCCAGATTAAAACAACAACTATAATCAATGTTTTTATTGCTAGGATTGATTACGCCAACTGTCTTTTGTTTCTTATTAAATTAAGTAAAATGTCCTTAAAAAATCCATTTACATTTTATTCTTTTTAATGTGTTACCATTTTTTAGGCGCTTTATTTAATTGCGCATAAAAAAATTCATAGAGGCCAGCGGAGACTGGCATTTGAATTTTCTATATTTTATTTTTAATGTGTATTTTTTATTTTTAGTTTAATTATTGAAGGTTCCACATTTCTGCCTTTTAATTTTATTCTTTTTCTTCGTCTTTCAACTTTTGACTTCTGTAAACGTTAAGTTAATTTGAACTTCAACTTATTCTATCTGACATAAGACGATAAGAATAAGTGCTTTGTTTTTCTTAATTTTTCTACAATATTGTTTATTTTATTTTATTTTATTTTTGAAATTAAAAACTCAAGTATTTAATTAAGATGCAGAATGTTGTTTTTTGTCATTTTCTATCAATCACAGGAAAATCGAAAAGTCTTTGCTTTCTGTAGTGTTTTGTGTTTTGGATGAGAATTCTTTCTTTCTCCCAATTGATTGAAACCAAACAAACAGTATTTCCATTTCGTCAATGCAATAACTTAGTTCTTTTGTAGCAAAAGAATTTGCTTTAATTGATCTATGAGAAAAAGAAAGCGGCAAAAACCCCTTTGATTAAACAGAATCCTGGAATGATAATTCAAATTCTCTCAACGTGAGCGGATGTTAGTAATAAGCGACTGACAAAATAATGCTTTTCTCTAAGAACTATTCGTTGCTCGAAGGGCTCTCAGCTACAAGAGATTCACACCAACTAACAAAAGAATATCGACAAAACTGTTTCTTAGCTTTTAAGAATTGTTGTACTTCAGTAAAGGCTCAAGAAAAACATTCTAACAATTATTTTAGGTTAACAGTTATTTTGAAGATTTTTTTTTTCTCAACTCGTAAATTCTGTTGCTTCCAAATTTAAACTAAAAGATCAATTACTTCCTAAGGAAATCTTATTTTAATTTCAAGAAAATATGAAATGTAAATAGATACAGTAAGGGAAAAAAATTAAAAAAATTTACAAAACAAAATTTGTTTTTTAATTTAAATTTTATATTATATTTAATTTTTCATCAAATTAATGGTTTAACAGACAGTTAATTTAATTACAGCAAGTTAAAAAAAAAATCATTACGGATTTTTTTTTCAAAACTAGCAACCGGCGAAAAGAGATTCTCCCAACGTGCGACTGCTTCCTCACAACTACCCGAAAAAAGTGGATTCTCTCACTTTTAGAAACAGCGAGTGCGTCTATGACATTTTTTTTTATAGAATGTAGTCCCCGTGGCCTAATGGATAACATCGGATCAGAAGGTTGCAGGTTCGATTCCCGTAGCGAACTTATAGAAATTACGGTATTTCTATTTTCACAAATCACAACAATTGCGCCGGACAGACAGAGAAATAAGAGATTTTATATAATATAGGAATGCAAAAAAAATTATATATATGTTACCGCTAAAGCTCGAAAGCCGTTAATGTGCACATTACCTAGCTAATCTGCAGATCAACTGATTTGCTCCGTTAATGTGCTGAATCCAAGAGTTTTCCGCAATTTACCTATGTAATGTGCACATTAACGGCTTCCGTATCGTTTAAGTTCATAAGTTTGTTTCTCTCAAAGTGAAAAATTTTAAAGGGAAAAAATTGTTTCATAAATTACCAACAGATACATCCTGCAGCTGACGATGCCTCAATTTACCTAACCTACAGCTAATCGGAATAAACAATTCGGTCCTTCGGTCCGCATTCGGATGAAATTTGTTTTGAAGGCTAATTAATCGGAATAAACAGTTCGGTCCTTCGGACCTCAAAATTTGAATAACAATAATCAAACCGTTTGATTCTTCCTATTATAGTTTTTTAATTGATTGATGATTGATTCTATCAACTAATTTATTGATTGTTTGATTGTATTAACTTGATTCTTTAGGTATCGAAAAATAAATAAATAACATTATGTTAATTTAAGCGTACAGAAACGTTGCTGTTGTTCCAGCAAAGATCTTATTTTCACTTTAACGAATGCAGATTAGATAATTTGAGAAAGAAACAATTTTCGGCATTTTAGCTGATCACTCTAGTTAATCTGCACATTACGTAGATAATCTGTAGAATAACTGATTTCTGCACTTTAGCGGTATCATATATACCGGGTGATACATAAAGTACTGGCGGTTTTCACCGCCCCATATCTTTTAAACTACTGCTCATAAAAATCTGAAACTTTGTATATAAAATCGTCAAACGTATAAGAGTTATGTTTTCATGTTATTATTTATTCATTATTATTGAAATTTGTGTTATTTGCGTTCAAACACCCCCAATTTATCGAAATTATTATCCAAAAAATTATTCGACTGTCTCCCAAAAAAGTCGTTTGTCAGAATGCATTTTCAAAAAAATACAGTTTTTTTTTTTTTTTAAATTAAACAAAGGAATTAACGACAAAAGTGTTTAGATTAAATTTTCTTAATTAGGTTCTGTATCATTTGAATATTGGATCCAGACTTTTAGAGTTTAAACAACATCACAACAGTTATTTAAATTTATGATATACTGGGATGTTTGAACGCAAATAACATGAAAATATAACTCTTATATGTTTGACGATTTTACATAAAAAGTTTCAGATTTTTATGAGCAGTAGTTTAAAAGATATGGGGCGGTGAAAACCACCAGAACTTTCCAGTACTTTATGAATCACCCGGTATATACATATAAATAAAATCCTTTAGAATCCAGGGAATGATATAATGTTTCCAAAATTTATAATTTAGTATAATTTAGACTTAGGCAATTGAGTCTCCATCCACTCAAGTAATGTAATAAAGTTAAAGTTAAAGTTGCGATCAGGCCCAGAGGACCGCGCAATGCAACTGGAGGGTAGGCTCCAGTGTTCAGAACCTACGGGACAAAGTTGAGGACGGGGGGGTCGCTCGCCCGCCTTTAACTCCCGGGAAAGAAACCCAGTACCCATTCTATAGAGGGCTGGGTAGACCCTAGGGCCCGTTTGGAGGAGAAAGAAGCGTGGAAAAATTCCCGTCCTCCGCCGAGGCCGGGAATCGAACCCCCACCTCCAACCCGCAGCCAAACGCCCTTACCCACTCGGCTACCGGGCCCACCAAGTAATGTAATATAAACTTTAAATAATCAGTGCCCCTTCTATTCTACATGGAACTTTGATTGTATTACAGATCAACCTGGGTAGGATTTCTGGATAGTGAAAAAAAATGAACAAAATTATTATTATTATTATAACAACATTCAATTTAATTACTGTAAATTTAATAAAATATTATAGTTTTCCCTTTATCTTATCCTCTGAAATCCAATTTTGACTACTGTTCTGATTAAAAGGCCTTTAACTTTTACAAGGAAACGCATTGTTTTCATTATTAAATTTGCCGGTGATGTTATCACACGGTTCTCAGCAGAAGTGATTTAGGAGGATCCGAGATGAGAAAATTAATACAAGAAAAATAAATGAACATTGAAAACAATTTAAAGAAGAATTCTAAAGTGGATTAAGTTAAGCTTTAAGACAAAAAGAGTTTAGAAACAACTATTTGTGTCACTTTTTATTTGAATCAATTCTAAATCGTAAAGATTTGGGAATTGTATGTTTCCATTTGAACTGCATGTAATAATAGAGTCATTTTTTGTTCTGCTGCGTTTGAAACCTATTTACAATCTTTCAGAGATTTCCATAATTCATCTTGTGATGTTTATTTGTTTGTATCACATTTCGATGACGTATGTTGCAGTGGTTTCCTTGTGGCTGTTCGCGGAAGGCTGTTGACCATCTCAGGATTATATCACGGTGCTTTGCTGATAGATAACCCAGATAACCCTGTGGTCTTTAGAAAAGCACACCGCCCAGCCCAAAGCATGGGAAAAAGGGAGAAAGAGTTTACAAAGTTCATAATTAAATTCCATGTAAATAAAAGTCACAACACAAAAGCAGCTCATTAACTGTTGAACCCAATGCGATGGGAACTGTGCTAATGACTAGAACAGCAATCAAAAAGAAATAACAAGATTTGGCAATATTCTTTCACGCAATTGACCAAAGACCTACCAGATCGAGCTCTGATAATGACTTTAATTTATTTTGATTTGAATTTACCACTTCTCATAAAGATAGGATCCATGTAAATCTAATTCTGTGACTACATTCTCTTCTTAGTCATAAGAGCATTTGAATAGAAAAGTAATCATTAATTCGATTAATGGGAAAAAAAAGAGACTTGAGTTTCTATTTGCTTACCATTGCATGTAAAAAAATCTATTTGATATCTATTTCTACTTCCATTTCGTAAATAAAGGTATTATGGATAAATATTGTCTACGTAATATTTAAAGAGAAGTAACCACGATATCTCAAAAATACTTTCATTAGAAAGCTGAGAATTGAAAGATATATGAATGTTCCTGAACTAGATTATCTTTGAGTTTGGTCAACCTGAACCCAACGCCAAGAAACATTGTTATATGAAGCTCTTCTCTTGGTGAATTGAAATTATTTGCTGTGTTTCTATGTAACTATATTTGGATCTTGCTATGAGTGTATTTGGAAATAGGTAGGCCAACTAAACTGTTTTGTTTGTTTGTCTGTTTTTTCACCTTAAAATTTAAGAAAAAGAATTTTCAAAAAAATTAAAAAAACTGTAATTATAAATATAAACATATACTGTATATATTAACATGTATTTAAAGGGATAGATGAAAACATTGAACTGAAAAAGAAACCTATGGATTCAAATAGACTGATTCTTGTGAAAATATTTATCCTGGCGACAAAAAAGAGTTACTTTGTATATGACTGAACACATTACGAAAGCGATCTGATTGATCATCTGAAATCCATAGATATTTGTTAACCTTCTATAACACTTCGGTAAAATATTTATCTCTGTGATCAAATAGTGATGTGTTCATCGATCTTTTAATCTTCAGCGATCTCTCATTACTTACTCGACAGGAGTTCTTCATTCAGATATTGTTGCGTCCTGGGGAAATTTGGAAACTTACTAAAATAAATGTGGGATAGGGAAGGAGGAATATTTTATTATTTCATATGCGTTTAAAAAGTACGAGTGTCAGACAAACAAAGGAACGGGAATAATTGAGGGGCCCAATGGAAAAGGGGCACATGCCACCTCTATATAGATTTTGATTTTTTGCTATTGTTGAGTAGATCCTGCCGTCTAGTATCTATTCTATTAACCATCATCTTCAATCGCCATCTACTTTCACTATAAGTTTAAATATTTACAAGTAGATACCAACTCTCCACAGGCAATTACTTTTTCTAAAACTTGCTTTCCTGCAAAATTTTCATTTGGTGGCATGTGCCTCTTTTCCACTGAGCCCCTCAATTATTACTCAGTGCCTTGAATGTCTTGTTTTATTCTTCTCAGCAGCATCGTGTCCCCCTGAATCTGAAAATGCAGGGTGTCCGAAAAGTCACGCACCATAGGCAAAAATGTATTTTTTGTTTTTTGTTTTTCAGGGCTATTGTCACAATATTGACTCAAGACGAACTTATTGAGATCCTAATGGTCAAAATTCCCGTTATGCACTCTATCCTTTCTATCTTGTTTTCTAACGAGGACAACTGTTACTTGACGGCGAAGTTAATCGCAAAAGCATCCTATATTGGTCCTCCAACAACCCACATTGGTTTTTGGACAGTAAGTAACAGGGAGGTGACCATGTCATCGTTGGTGGAATGATAGCTTAAATGGTCTTTTCTTTTTTCATGGAACTGTCACTGGTGAAAGGTATCTGTAGATGCTTGATACCCCAGAGGCTTTTCTGAACATTCTGAATCCTGAGCGTTTCCAACTTGGTTTTAGCAGATGATGCCCCAGAGTATTATGCTGCTGACTTGAGAACATATCTGAAAGCGCAGTTCCTAGGCTATGGATTGGTCGACGTGGGTCAGTGGAATGGCCTCCGCGTAGCCCCGATCTCACAACGCTGGATTTTTACCTCTGGTGTCACTTAAAGGCTTGATATACAAACAAAACATAATGTCACTTCCTCATTTGAAGTCCAGAATCACACAGGCATGTCAGATATTAATCCCGGACATCTTGGAATGTGTTGGAATGACTGGGTCACCCGTCTTTCGTGCAACAGGATGGCAAGCAAGTTGAACATAACATGTGAACCTATGGTTCCGGACTTTTCGGACACCCTGTAGGTAAAATATGTGTAAAAATATGCATACATGTAATTTTATATATATATATATATATATATATATATATATATATAGTACAGTGAAACCTCCGAATAGCGGACAGTCACGGGACCGGAAGTTTCGTCCGTTATTGGGAGGTGTCCGCTATTGGGGAGGACTATCTTTTTTTCATTTTTTAGCTTAGAGCATGTCATTTAATGAAAAATTACGTACAATCTTAAATTTCTACAATTAACATTGCCCTATGAGAAAATATGAACAATTGCAAACTGTTTACTATTTTTCTCTTTAAGTGAATGCTAATCCATTAGTCTTACTTAAAATAATTACAAAATTAATTGTTTTAATTTTGTCATTATTTTAAGTAAGACAACGGATTAGAAAATTAATTTTATTAACTAAAGTAATCAGTTAACAGAGTTTGACATTTCTTTTTTGCATTGAAAACATGTTTCTCAATATGAATATTTAAATCATTTAACTTTGCAAGGCCTTCAGAGTCCCCTTTGCTTCCAACGCCTTTTCTTGCAATAATGGTCCACTAATGGGAATTTTTTTTGCTCGTGCAGCACAAAACTAATCGAAGACAACAAAGTCTATCGCACTTGTCTCCGTTTCCGAACTTTGATGTGTTTGGAGTTTTCGTTGGAGTTCGTGATCCATAATTTCAAAATTTCCTCTGGACGCTACGTATTACTGTAGCCTGATTCTATTGCTTTTGAAAAGCAACACAAGATCGTTCACTTTCTGTAGAATGTTGTCCGTTATTGGGAGTGTCCTCTAAGACTGTATTTCTAGAATACATTTATTTATAAATATATAAAGTCAATTAGGCTTTTCAATAATAATAATGATAAGACATTTTTATCCATACACCTTTTTGTCTCGACATTGGAAAAGAAAATATTCCAGACCACCTACGATCACCTTTTCCCTAAGTAAGATCCTGAATTTCTTTGTTATTAATAATATCTGATTTACGATATCTTAGAGTCCTGTAGTCGCTCTCATGGTAGGCCTGAATCAAAGGAAAACTTTGTCAAAATTGGCTTCAATTCGAGGGTTCCTTTACTCCCAAATTTCATTTATGATACTAAAGTTAGCAAAATTGTCTAAATAGACAATTACGAAACGACTGAACTGAAATTTCCCAGCTTTATTTTTTTATTCCAACTTGACTTTGAGTTGATCTTTGTAAAAGTGTTATCAAATAATAAACAAAATTTAGGATCTACAATCGAATCAGCAGTTTTCGTCAAATTTTTCTGTTTTTTTTTTATTATTTTTTTTTTAATAGAGAAAAAAGTAGCTTACAATAGTTAAGAACAAGTCTTTCTTCCTTAAAGAGATAATAGAATAATAATTTACAATTCAATATAGGTCATGAGTTGAAAGAAATTAACAAACAATTAATAGCATTAATCTCTCACAATAAAAAAATAAAAAAAGCTCAAAACTGACTTCCTTTTGAGATTAAATTCTAACCTCAAAATTACTTTTGAAAAAACATCAAACAGGATAACGGAAATCAGTAAAAGATATAATCAAAGAAGTAAAACGTCAATCCGAAAAAAATTAATAGGCTTACTCCTGTTTTGATATATTCATTGTTTCGGCTTTGTATTTGAAAATGATTAACTTGAAATAAAATTCTTCCTTTTATCAGTTTGGAAACAAAACCATAATAAAACTGTAATTTTACTTATAAAGATGTAAAATTGGAAAGTGAGAATGATAATAAAAAAATAATAATAAATAAACTAGAGACTTCTGTCAGAATTTTTGATTCGAAGTTAAATTATCTATCGATAGGTCTGTGAAGACCCTTGAGGTAAGGCTCGCAGCGTTTCTTTTACCCATTCTACCGAGGGTTGGGTGGACCTTAGGTCACCTCTGCAGGAGAATTGAGTATGACCTCTACCGGGGATGACCACCACTTGGCTATGGGGCCCATCAAGTCATTACTCATCGAAAAAAAAATTATTACGTATATTAAGTTAGTAAAAAAGATTAGTATTCTATTATTAAAAAAGTAATTTTACATGTGCGCATAGTAATATTAAGTTAATTTAAGCCAACATACAAGATTAAGATAAAAAGATTTAATACATTAAAAATGCAAAACCACGATCGGTTTCGCCTCTTGTTCAATGCCTTGAATAAGAGGCGGAACTGGTCGTGGTTTTGTATTTTAATCTTTTTTTCTTAATCTTGTATGTTGGCTTTAATTGATTTAATAAGATTAGTATTACTAGCTCTAATAAAGTTAATTTGAATCGTATTTGAATGGGAGTAAATTGAAATGAAATAAAGTTAGATGGAGAAGAAAGATCTGTAGTAGTATTTCTCAAATGGTGATACTTGAGGAAGACTCTAATATAGGAGTTGCAGAATGGCTAAATATATTTCGATACTCAATCAGCTGTGCTTTTAATGGCAATTTATAGTTATCTAGGAAAAGAAAACATTTTAAACAAGCACACCGAAAAAATGACTAAGGCAGATGAAGTATGAACATATATTCCAGGAATTTCTTCCGTGAATGTCTCCTCTATATTTTATACTCTTATAAAATGTTTTTCAGTTCTGTGTATCCCTCTGTATGTAACGCAAGAGAAAGCTCCTCGGCAATTCTTACTACAGCGCAGATATAGTAGTGTCGATTGATTCAAGTGATGAACGAATATATCCTTCACACTCTCACATTTTCGGATATGAAGAAAGGATCAGTTGTGAAGCTCCTTCGCAAGCTCAATCCAAGTAAAGGTCCCTGTAATGGCACACGATTGGTCGTTAAGGAGTGTCATCGCAATTTCATCACGGCAGAAGTTCTTTCTGAAAGCATCAGAGGTGATATCATCACTATTCCCAGATCGATTTTCACCGACTAATGTCAATTTGCCATTCAAGTTGAAGTCAGTTCCCAGTAATGCCTGAATTCGCAATGACTATTAATAAGCCCAAGAACAAACCTTCGAACACATGGGAGTTTTTTTTTTTTTTTGAGCGAGCCGATATTGTCACATGACCAGCTTTATGTTGCATCGTCGCGTTCACGAAACAGAGACAACATCAAAGTACTCATCAAAAAACAAAAAACAAAAAAAAAAACCGACGATCAAGGTCATTTGTTAAATGATGCTTGAATTTTTCGCTCGCAATATGATTGATAATCAAGCCTTCCAATAAACGAATTCATTTATGTTCCTAGCAATGTATTCATTTTAATTTTCTATCCATCATATATATGACGGGCAAATACTCTATCTCTTATATACTTTTCCAATCTGTGTATAACGCAAGAGAGCTGCCCTGCAAGTCTCATATGTACAACAGCGCAGATCGCAATGTTATCCGTCATTGTTGATGGATGTATTGGCATCCAATAGTTTATAAGTTTATAATAATAATAAGTTTATAATATTTTATAGTTATTGCACTATTTCAATCCCTTTCTTTCTGAATTGAAACACAATTAGTAACTTAGAATTTAAAACTCGCTGAGAAATAGCGAATGAGGGGTTTCAGCGACCATTGGAAGCATTTAAAAAAAACAGAGAGAGAGACTTATTGTAAAAGAAAATAAATAAAAAAGCTACATTCATTTTATCACATTTATACTGAGTGTATAATTGTGTTTTAATATTCTTAACTTAATTTACGCTTTCGTGTTTATACGAAACTACAAAATTATTTAAATTATCATCAAATTAAAAATGTCTACCAATTCCTGATATGCCGCTTTTATATTCTGAAATGTTGAACATATGCGTATTGGTAGGTGGACAGAAAAGGCAAAAGCTTGAGAAACACTGGATTAGAAAACTGTGAAGCTTCACACAAGGTTGGTCTCCGTAGTCTCAATATGATTGCTAACTTATAGAAAAATTAAGGTACAGTAAACTTCCGATTATCCGCGGATAAACGAATTCTTCGGATAATCCGAAATAGGACGAAAAAGGACGAAAATCAATTCAAAAATGCTTTTAACATGTTTTAGTTTCATTAAATTGGCAATACATATAGTTACAGTACATACTTTATAAACAATTATTTTATTTTATTTTATTTTATTTTATTTACTCCCGTAATTTAGTGTAACCTAAGGTCCGCCCACAAGGTCGTTCTTTAAATTGTTTGTCTATAATTGTCTTCACTTACTTTGTTAGCCTCTTTTATTGTTTACCTTATTCTATCATTTAATTTTTTTTTTAATTCCGTAATTAATTGTACAGTAAAAAAAATGGAAACAGGAGAGGTCCTCGAATAATCAGGAGTTTACTGTATTTTCCACAATCACTAAAGATGCCTTTGAACGGTTTTAGTCAAAATTCTTCTTAAAATTTGCATAACTTCAAAAGTTATGAACTAAATCCCTGGAAAAAGATTAGACTCACAACTACAAAATAATGTATAACAAGCATTTAAAAAAACACTAAAATATAAAGATAGAAAGTTTTGAATTAACAATAATTATACAGTCGGACCTCTATTTAACGAAGTCGCAAAATCCCGAAAAAAGTTCGTTATATGGAAAATTCGTTAAATAGAGATTCACCTTTAAAATTACTTGAAACTACATAAAACAGATTTAAAATACATAAACAATAAATATTATTAAAAAACTTAATAATTTTAATGACATAA
>JAFIDM010009631.1:9320116-9364229 GCA_023159025.1 Thereuonema tuberculata
TATTATTAAAAAACTTAATAATTTTAATGACATAAAGCATTTACAGTCGGACCTCTATTTAACGAAGTCGCTAAATCCCGAAAAAAAGTTCGTTATATGGAAAATTCGTTAAATAGAGATTCGCCTTTTATTATTCAATATTATTAAAAAAAGTAATAATTTTAATGACATAAAGCTTACATTACTCCATGCGTACTTAAATTTTACTAATAAAATCTTGTTAATTTTGTCTGAGTTTTTTTTTTTTTTTTTTTTTTGAAAAAGTGTTTTCGCTCATAGTACGTCTCGCATCTTTGCAATGCACCAAAAACCCCTTCAGGCGTATTTTCTTCAAATTGTTATCCGCATCGGATTGTTTCAAATGATTTTAGGATTTTATCATACGAAGGTTTTTTTGATTTCTGCATCATGATCATTTCCATTATCATCATATTCATCTTCATCGCAATTCATAGCTGTATTGTTTTTATTTTTCACACTGTCCAAAATATCCGATTCAGTTAGTGTTTCCGAGGTCTCAACTTCAAAATGAAGTAAAAAATAATCATCAATCAGCACATCATCGTTAATTTCTTCTTTTTCCCTCAGCTGTATCCACATTTCTTTCATTTCCTCTAAGGGAATATTAATAATAAAAACATTTCAAGGAGAAAAAAAAATAGATACCACGAAAAAGTTCGTTAAATAGAAAATGCACTTCGCTATTTGGAGGTTATTTTATGAAGAAATTAGCAAAATGTTCTTGGTTCCAAAGAAAAGTTCGCAAAATAGAGAAATTCGCAAAATAGAGGCTCGTTAAAAAGAGGTCCGACTGTAATAATAATAATAATAATAATGATAAACAGATCTAGCAAACACAGAGAAAAGGAATTAGGCCTAATTCAGTTCTTCATCTTCCTCTGAATGATGAACTATTTCTAAAAAAGACAATGTCTTTGATTGGTGATGATAATGATGAATTTTATATATATTGATCAAAAGATGGAATAATAGATACAATTTATGAGCTGAAAGTCATCTCGTAGTGTTTCGAAGTGTGAGAGTTCAATCTCTTTGAATTCGTTGTCCTAAGAGAGAACTGTTTCCATCTTATTATTTAGATTTATGTTTAAAAATAACTGTTATTTAAGGGAGATATAGTTTGCAACAGGCATATTAATATATTTTTCTCGAAAGAAAGATCGTTTCTATTTAATGAAACCTTAGGAGATGGTTTTGGTGGAAGATGCCACCAAGCAATGATAATATTTTTCAAATTTTCCATCCTGAAAAAATTAATACAAAAACATTTATATTAAATATATTATTATTTTCTTTTTAATTATGAAAAGGGGAGTGAATTTCATGTAGGAGATACAGAAGACGATAGAAATGCAATAAAAACTGACAGGAATTTTATTTGTGGATCTTCCTTCAACTGATTGTGCTGTGGAAGCTACATTTGTATTCTCTTATTTCCGGACATTGTTATATCTTAAATAATATGATAGAGTTCGTATTATAACATCAGTTTTATAAGAAGATATATGTATATAAAAATTCATTCTTACAAAGACTGTTGTTATTATTTACACTAATGTATTATTCAAAGTTGGCTTTTCTTCAAGTAGGGTTTAAAAGAAGTGTCAAGTATGTTTAAATTGAGACAAAGCTAAAAAATATGATCCAGTTTATATTTATTATTCCTGGATTTGTTCCTGGATGTTTATTGGAAGCGACAGAATCGACACAGTAACGATAATTGTCTTAAATTACGGCTTGATTATGAAGTTTATCTTCACAAGGTGAAGTTAACAATAATGAACACAATTCAAACTTTCTTTTTTTTTTTTTTTTGATGAACAACTTAATTTACTTTAACTGAAGGCTTGTCCACGCTCCTTTAAATGGCGATTGACAGTTAACTTGATGGACTTTATAGTCAATTGTTAGATAAGATTCTCTTTCTATTTACGTCGATAGGATGTCATAATCGAACTCAATTGTTTTCTTAAATGTTAATTATCCTGAAAATTCTATTAACTCTGTTCTAACTTTCTAAACTATCTTTTTTTGACATCCAAAGTTTCATAAACTTTTGTTATTTGCTTTACAGCAAAAATGGTAAGTGGTTTGTATTGATTCATATTGAAAAGCAATATTCAGAGACAGGCCCAGAAATTTGTAAGGACAGGGATTGTCTTCGTGGTTCAACCAGGAAAAAAAAAGTAGGGGAGGGGATTTTCCAACCAAAAAAACGCATCCAAAATGAATGATTTCTTCCATTTTCTGATGCAATTGGGACCTACCCTTCGGTACGCCACTGGCCATAATGAAAGAAAAATTAAAACCAACTTAAAACAGAATGAAAGTGATTACATTCATTTTCAAACATTCTTTCTCTTGCTATACAAATACAGACAATATTTATGAGATAAATTTATTACAAAATCAGTCACAAAAAGAAATGCGTAAAAGATCCATCGGTTGCAGATAATTTTACCTACAAAAAAAATAAATCAGTAATTAACTTTTAATTAGTAAGCAATATCTAATAAAATAGAAATAATAAAACAGATCTAATTCTCTTCCACATAGTGTAAAGCTAAACAATTGATTCGCTTTTTTTGAGTGGCGAAGTCTCAACCATCCAACCAAAAAAAAAAGAGACCTATTAACTCTATCGAAAAAAGTCTTTGGTCTTCATTAATTGATCAAAATTATCCACAAAATATAGGAAACCAACAATGGATGAGACCAAATTATATATGAATACCATTTTCTTTATAAACGTTTATTTTTTTCTATTTTATTTTTTTTTTTTAAGTTCCGTTACCAACAGCTTTTTCTTTTCATTTTTCTTTAACTTGGTCTCTTTGTTGTTTGTCTAATGACTAATACGCGAAAGAAGGAATAAAAGATTTGAATTTTATGTAATTCTTACAATCGACAAACGAATCCTCTTATGGATTATTTAGGAAAAACAAAGGGAAGAATTATTGTTATTAATTGTTTCCATTTAAGTAAAAATAACCTTAGTTGTAATGTGAAATATTTGCTGATGAGACTGAAGATTTACACATTCCTTAAGAATTACGTGAGTATCTTAAGTATTAGTAGGAAGATATGTCATTATTTCACGCTTTGCCTATGGATTTTTACATAAGTTTATGGAATATTTGGATTTCTTTAAAATATACTTTCACACATTTTATTGATTACACATTGTGTCGTATATGATCGTATCATTCCGATGCGTAATAAGACGGATGTCCAGTCTTTCTTAGAGATGGAAATGAAAGTAAATTAAAGGAGAGATCTTTAGGAATAATCCCTTTTTCAATGTGAATCGATTGTATTTGTGCTACTCTAGGCGGTTATTAACAAAAAGCATTAAAATATCCTTATGAAAGCCGTCTAATGCATATCATAATCAAAATTCTGTTAATAATAGGATTAATAAAGCAACAAGATTTTTATTCTTTAATAACTCCCTGATTTCAGAATGAACGAATTTCGTCTGCTTATCGAGTTCTAAGTTCCTCAGGGAAAAATAAAAAAATCCCTGTTAAAGGCTGTAACAAAGCTATGTTTGTATATTCTTATCTTTTCGCAATCGTTAAATTCCGTGAATTGGCGTATTCACGAATAAGCTGACCTCATTCGCAAACAACTCGGCGAACGGTTGCTTGTGTCTGCCGTCATTGCAGGAGGCGAGAGAAAAAACATCTCCTGTCCAAGATAGTCATCGACTGAACATAAACAAATAGTACAAGAATCATCAAAAACACAAACCTTGCATTGTACACACGTTGTACAGAAGCTACTTAATTCACCCATTTTAAGATTTTTGAAGGAAATAATTAGAAATAAACGGATTTTTTGGCAGAGATGTTTATTTCAGATATTTTACACAAACAGAAAGTCCTGCTTAACTGAAATGGATCTTCAAACACAAAATTACAAAATGATCCTAAAGTCACATCTACAACATAGTATTGTATTATAAAATATAATAAATAATAAATATAAATATAATATTCGTAGTATTATAAAATTCATATTTTAATATAAAAAAATTATAAATACTTTTTCTATATAAAAGGCACTTATGTTTTAACAGTATTATGACAAAAAGATTTTGTCAAAATGGAACTGACAAAAGAATCTACTGATGACTTATTAGCTTAAATCATGCTTCCTTATTCTATCTTTTAACTAAGATAGTTAAAATGAGTTTTTTTTGTCATACATAAACCTGTATGGAGAAGTAGTGCAAATTAATGTACTTCTGTCTTCGCTTTTTAAACTTAATTTGATTACATACGTTTTGATTGAATCTACTATGTTGTTGGATTGATTGAATTCCTCAGGTTTAAGGCAAGATTTTCGTTCTTATTTAACGGTGGGTCTCAATGAATTTATTACGTAAACATCTTTCAATGTCAGAAAGGATAATAATATTAAAATAAATATGGAAGTGATAAAAACCATATTAATAATTTTTTCAATAACTAAGTTATAATTCAAATTAAGAAAATCCTTTTAACTTTTAGGAATAATTTAGTCATTTGTAGATTCTTTTGTCGGTTGTTTTATTTCCCTTAACTGTTTATCGTTGACTGATAACGTCCATTGTCAAGAGAGTCTTAGCATAAAGTAAAATTAGCATTTTTCTAATTATAAAAGCTAAATGGGCAGAATTCTCTAACTGTTGTATGAGCGTTTCAATGTTCAGGTTTCTGACTTTGGATAAAAGTTTTCGATAGAAATTACGTAGTCTTCACGTAGGTGAACAAAGTTTTAATAAATTGAAAATTAATCAGGAGAGCCTCCGAAAGTTAATCAAGTGGAATACAACGAGGATATTCAAAGGTCGTTTCCATGAAACATCAATTCATAACTAATCCTGTAGTTAATAGACAACCAAAAGTGACTGATTTGTAACTAACTAGCAGGGTACTCGTCGCTTCGGTCCGGAACCCTTGCATACATAGCATGAAAAAAACTTCATTTATTTAGCAAATTGTGGCCTTCTCCGGATAACTCAGATGTATTGCGGGTTGGCGCCACACACACCTACATATCGATAAGGCAACTTTAAAGCAAAAATATAAATCCTCTTTATTCCCTATCCCGTGGGAATTTCGAAAACTCCGGCCTTATTCCTTGTCTACATCATAAAGGGAACCTCTGTACAACATTTCAGCTTTCTAGGTCCAAGGGTTTGGGCTGGGCGTTGATGAGTCAGTCAGTGAGTCAGGACTTTTCTTTTTATATAGGCAGATTGAATACTATAGACAACTTCTACAAATGTGATATTGTTGCTTCAACAACGAATGATATGTTTCCAACACAGTGTCCTGTCATGAATTCAATCGTTCAAAAATAAAGTAATTATTCTGAGAATCAATAGAATATTTGGTAAGTTTAAAAAAGCAAAAATTAAAAAACAGAAGTAACCATGATGTGTTTCCTTTCTTTTTGAAGATTTCAGATGTGAAATCAACGATCTACGATATGAAGATATTCTTCTGAAGGCAACTAACAGGAACAGAATATTTCTATCATACAATTCATACAAAAGTGCACCAGCAGAGAAAATATAAAAAAATAAATAAATAAAATGAAACAGAAACTTAGAATGGCATATTTCGAAGTGTCACTGAATTTTCTTAAATATTTTATTTTTGTTTAATATTCTTGCCTGCATTGAATTCAATCTCACGTTCCAAAAATATTAAGAAATATTTCCATATTACTAATTTAACCATATTAGTTTATTCCTTGCCATCAACTCATTTTCTGAAATCCTTTCTCAGCATTTTATCAAAAAAAGTTTCAAAGGAAAAGGACGATTTTGACTGAAAGTTGTTAATACAAATAAAAACGTTTTAGAACCAATGGCATTTCCAGATTGGGTTAAAATGAATTTTGGTGTCTAAGATAGGTTTTGCTGTTCCGGCTTGATCTTGTGCGCAAGGCGACGGCCTCGCTTATGTCGGAACCTGGGTTCAAATCCCGGTGTGGGCATGGCTGTTTGTGAAAAATTTCTTTCCTGTATTTGTCTGCTTCTTCTTTCTCTTCCAGTCTGAATTCATTCCTTAATGATTTCCTGAGGAAGGCAACGGGAAAGCACCTCAGTATGTTTTCCTAGAAATTCAATGGATTCTTCTAGGGTTCGCCATCTTGGGAACACCAGAGATCCATAGAACACGAACCTTCAGATACGAAGATCACACTTCGGTGCGAACCGCATGTAATAACAAAAGATAGGTTTTATATTTCTCTTAAGATAAGGAAGAGCTTTAAGCAAAGACAAATTTTTAAGTTTATTAAAGACATAAATTTATAATTTGTGTTATAATTATTGTAATGACCACCAATAATAGAATCTACTTATTATTCCACTACAAACATCTGTTTTTATCTTAGTGGAAACAATTGTGGGGGGGGGGGGTTTTGTGTTTTTTTTTTTTTTGTGTGTGTATAGGTTTTTTTTGTTTTGTTTTTTTTTTTCAAAACAAGAACATTTTGAAATGTGATTTTTTTTTTTCAGTTAGGTTTTCAAACACTTATATTCCATCTATTTTCATTCATAAGACTTTCAATTTCCCGTCACCTTCCTCGGATAAAAGCCATTTGGTTTTAAATTGATGTAGTCTTTATCAAAAAAAGTGTTTCCCTACCATTTCCTGTCAAAACGTTTATATACAGGGTGATTGCTGTACCTTGTACAAACCTTAAAGGTAGGTCAGGAATACAAAAACAAACCGTATTCACAGTGGAACCACCCGCAAATACCAAACGAATGGGCTAGAGGGCTCTGTTGGGCAGGACATTAGTTGGGCAGTGTGAGCCATCGTCATTTGAAACGTTGACTTTGTACGAGTAGGATGTATCTCTTCACTAATGCTGAGAGGGCAGATATGCACCTAGCCTATGGGGCAGCGAAGGGAAAAGGAGGAGTAGATGTACGGTTGTATCACCCGACTTGTCCTGCACTGATTTCTTCCTCTGGAGTTAACTCAAATCTATCGTCTACGAAATCTCCATTGCTTCTGACGCTGACTCGTCGCAAGAGTAGCTGTGGCAGCTGGATGTGTCCGCGAAAGGCCTCGCATTTTTACACATGTTCGGCAATTTATGAGCGACATTGTGAGGCGTGCATTTGGTGGTATGAACTTTAAGCACTTATTGTGGAGCCTATAAGTGCAAACATTGGGCTAATAAACATGTTCTCTACTTTACTTGTTGTCTTTTATTTCTGAACCTTTTTTTCCATTCTGAATGTACCTTCTAGCACATTCGAATACAGTTTGCGGACATATGTTCCATTACGGTTTGTTTTTGTATTCCTGGCCTGTCTTTAAAATTTGTGTAGGAAATTTTGAATCACACCTTTGTATAAATACATATACAGTATATATCTTTTCATTTTGTTAGCTTGGTTCCACTATTTTTTTGTAAAGTCCAAATGATTAATAAATCTAATTCTAGTTTATTCTACAAAAGCGGTTCGCTAAATACATAGGAAACGGTTAAGTATTTCTCATGAATATGGTGAAACTTTCTTGCATTGAAAGGGAAACCATCTTAGATGTTGTCCTCTGATTGGCCGGAAGGGGGAGGGAGGGGCAACTTTGATTGGAAAACGGAACTAATCTTCAATTTCTTTTTTGTTTTTTTTGTTGGCGAATCATCGTTTTATTTGTAACCTCTTCCCTCCCCACTCCAGAAAAGGATGCATTTTTTTTGGTTAAATGTCATCATCATAATCTTACATCATCCTAAATGCGAGCACTTTCTGGTAGTGAGAAGCTCTTGCACAAATGTCATGCTTTTTACTATTTCAGTGAGTAAAATCTGACATTAAGTTCTTCTTCTGTTAATTTCATTCTTTGTTATATTCCATGATATAAAGTGTTAAGCATCTCATGATTACAAACATCAAGTGTTTCCTGCTAAAAGCTGCTAAAGGGATTCATTTTAGAAATAGACGTTTGCAGACCTTTGTAAATTAAGTTACTAAGTTCAAGTTGAAATATTAATTTACTTATTTTTCAGTTACTTCGTTCTTATTTTTAACTATCCTAATTTTTTTCCATTTGTAGTCTATAGTTGGTTGGTTGGTTGGTGTTTAATGGCGCAAAAGCAGCTGCGGCTAAGCTGCGCCAGTCTATAGTTTATATCTTAAATCTTTGCTAATAATAAAATCCCAGAATATGTATATTCTGCATCTGATGCCTCATTACGTGATACCATTAGATATTTAATTCCATGAACTTCTACTCGAGCAATGCCTTTTTTAAATATCATTAATTCTAGGACAAAAGGTATAATAATAACAATGTACTAAAGTTTTATTTTTTGTTTCTTTTAATAGCGCCCCAGCAAAGGTGGTGTGAGAAGTTCTCCCGCACCAGGCTCCGTCGATGGAAACTGATGGGTTAAAACTATTTCACACCACAAGCCAAATAGAGTTGCTACTCTATGACTAAAGTAACAAAAATAAATATTGTTTTAAGTTGTGATTCACAAACATTCTAGCAATATTTTATAACTTTTTTTTTTCTTTGGGGGGGGGGGGGATAAATCTAACTGTGTGCATTGGAAGCTTTAACTATCCTAAAAAAAAAAAAAAAAAAGACGTTGAACTTTCATATCTAACACAGTCAGTAAATCATCCATAGCATTAATTATATCTGAAACAGGAAAATAAAAACATTGATGTAAATCTGTATGGAAGAAGATTTAAAAAATGGCAGTTTTTTTTTTACATCATTCTCTTTAACTGTGTGTTCAAAATTTGACATTGCAAAGTTCTAGTGGATTCAGTAGATCATTGAAGCAGTAACCATGGTTTTGTGGTTTATTTGCTCTATTGACATATAAATAAAACTGAAAGGTTTTGACGCAGTTTCATGAGGGAAAAAGATGAACAAACTTTTCGTCCCTGCGTAAAAATTAGTTCGGGAGGCGAATAATTAAAAATCAGTATTACCTTCTTTAAGTTTCATAAACACACACTTTAAATTTCAGCTTCATATCTGAAATAGTTTAGAGTTCAGTTCTCATCAATGACTAACTTTATTTGAAAACTTTTTTTGTTCTAACCTGATACACATTAAATGTGATACACATTAATTTCAATCAACTCATTTCACTTTCTTTGTTGACAAAATTAAATGGCAGCCCTAATGCTAAATGCATCGCTCTCCGCTGTTACTGCTGACATAGACACTGCGGATCAGGCACGTAGTCAGGGGAAGGGGAGTCTGGTAGGGCTGAAACCCCTCCCAAAAGTCTAAACAAAGAAAAATCTCTCTCAGAGTTGGAATCAAAGGAACTAGTCACTGTAAAAGTGTGGCCTATTACGACATCCACGGCAAGATAGGGAATGTTGATATTCTTACTATGGCCGACCACCGCACAGCACTTTTTCTAGGAATGAGAAAGACCATTCTGGCTACGGGCTTACAAAAAATTACGAGAAAAATATCGTTTTTATGCACTGCCGAAGGCTTCCTCACTCAAATCACCCAGTGTTTGAGAGAGAGGGAAAAACAGAACAAAGATCTTTACACTTCCGCAGAGTTAAGAAAACAAAAAAATAGTTTATTTCTAGGAAACAAGAAATTCTACAAAATAATTAATGCAAGGAACCATAGTAAATATTGCAAATATGGCCGGATTTCACTCGCGTACATATTCGGAGTCATTTACGGAAGGGGGGGGGGGGGTTGATTGGGGATTGTAAACCCCCCCTCCTCAATGCATTCGATGAAATGAATGAATGAAATCTAAGATTTGGGGTCTTTTTTTATTTTGTTGGAAAGTTAAATGGTTTCTTTGTAACCCTTCCCATTCCCGAAAAAGAATGAATGTTTTATTTTTTTGACTGAATGGATTCCCTCCCTAAATCCTGAGTAAAATTTTAAATTTTATCTCCTTTAAGTAGAAGGTAAAGTAAAATGTTACTTAATTTTTATGACTATTATTTTTGTAAATGAACAAATATCATTTAATTTATTCTTCTTTTTTATTTCTTCGTAGATTTTCCTTTTTTCTTATAGAAATATATTTTTTTTTATTTATTTTTGTTCTTTCTGGCTTACATTAGTAATGCAGCTAGAAATTTTAAATATTATTTCCCATTAAGTAGAAGATGAAGTAAAATAGTAGCTAATTTTTTTATGACTATTATTTTTATAAAAGACCAAATATCGTTTAATTTCTTCTTCTTTTCATTTCCTCTTCCTTTGTTTTCTTCATCCTTTGTTTTTCTTTTCATTATGTTAATGCATTTGTAATTACATTAAAAAAAATTAAAGGATTATCATTTACATATTCTAATCGTATTTTTTTCTAGGTTATATTAATAAGATAACTAATAGAAAAAAAATATTAATATAATAAAAAGGAAAATCTACGAAGAAATAAAAAAGAAGAACAAATTAAATGATATTTTTAACTAAAACTTCCATATTCCTCACGAATCTTTCGTAGTTGAAAGTATCATCATTAGAAACGCTAAAGGGAAAAATATCAACAGGAATGATGGGGTTGAATTAGATACTAGATTTCTAATTTTAGCTGATAAGGGTCTAATTTTTCTTTTAAACAATCAATCAATACAGTATTGTTTGATGAATTGGCTTTGTGATTGTATCTTTCTTGATACAATTAATCTTTGTTGGATAACAATGTCATGTGTAATATAAAGCATATATTTGAATATTTTATTATTTGTAACATGTTGTATCGTTGTTATATCATCATGTAAATCCCATTGTCTATAGTTTTTAAAAGAAAGGCTTGAAAAAGGAATGAAATAAATATTCCGAAAATTTGTCGCTATTTGAAGTCGTATTTTTCTTTTATTACGGTGGTAAGGTAAGAAGAAATTGTTATTTATAAATGATATTTTGTTCATTTACATAAATAATAGTCATAAAAACGCCGTGCCGGCGTGGCCGAGCGGTCTAGATGGCGGTCTGCCCTGTGGCCTATATGCCGGACACCTGGGTTCGAATCCCGCGAGGGCATAGCTGTTTCTTTCTTCTTCTGTGTTTCGTCCGTTTCTCCCTTGGAACTTAATATTCCAGGTTTATTCTAGTCGAGATGAGAATCTCGTCCCCCTTTTGTTTGTTCTAGCCTCCTCCTGACTTCGTCGGGACAGACTAGACCCGTAGTTGTCCGAAACGAAACAAACAAACAATAATCTTAAAAATAAAGGAACATTTTACTTTAACTTCTACTTAAAGATTAAAATTTAAAATTTCTAGTTGCATTACTAATATAAGCCACAAAGAAAAAAAATAATAAATAAAGAAAGTATATTAATATAAGAAAAAACAACCAAAAAAAAAAAAAAACCTAGATAAAAAAGAAAGAATAAAATTAATCAACGTTGAAGAAAAGAAAGCCACAGGGAATTCGAACCTAGTAACTCTCGCACTGAAGTCTGCCACTATTACCTGAGCTATCGCCGACTTAAATAACGGAGATGTCGCAATTCGAACATTTAGGCTATTATTGGGAATCCAATGAAGACAATGTCAAATATCTCGAAATGCGTGGAGGGTTGGCACCAAACTTATAGATATATATTTTTCATGTATACTATCATCTGCCGAAAGGGCATTAAAGTTCGTGATATATAATCTATGTCCTCTCCTTTGTTAGTTTAAAATTATTTATCAAAAAAAAAAAATTGTTGATAAATATTACAGTCAACCAAGTCCATTCTTAATAACTTCTCAGCAAGGGACAAGGAGGAAGATGTTACTCCCCTATCGTACATTTTTAAATTTTAATTTAACTTGCGTAATTGTTTTCTCACATAAGGAATTACAAATAAAAAAATAAAAATAATTAAATAAAATGGCAATTCTATTTAAGTCACTTTACGTAATTTTGCTGTTTTTAGATATTAGTTGGATGGTTTCATCTCCAGTTTCTTTCCAATACTAGTTCTCCTCCTTCCCTCACCATCCCAGAACTCTGGATCTGCCAGAGTATAGATTCCTATAGTTCCTATAATACGGTTTTTATTCAATGCTTTCTGTCTTCATGAATTCCAATCTAAATGATACGTTCCAAACACTTAACGAAATTAATGGATTTTACTTGAAGGGATAGAGAACTGGGGGAAGGGGGAGGTCGATCCCCGCTCACACTTGGATATTTCTTACATCAACTTAAATCACAAACATTGATTTGTGTGGGGTTTTTTTGTTTGTTTTTGCAATTATTAAGAATAGGCTAATGATTTAAGTTAGTTTTCAATCAGTATATGTTTGGGGAAAAAAATGTAAACGTTTAATTTTGTGTCTATATTTTGCAGAACAGTGAACAGTCGTTTATTGAAGCATTTTGTAATGTCCGAAATCATCAAAGTTTGTTCGAGAAGTTTCCACGAAGTGTGGATTGAAAGCTATTCTGATCCATTTCAAAGTGACATCAATCAGTTGGATCAATGGACATTACGATATTAAACAGTCGACTAATAAAGGAAGTAGTTTTCTCTATTTTTAAGATAGTTTTCTTTTTCTCGATTCTTAAAGGAAATTCATACTGGCCCCAAATAATTTAACTTCTTTCGCCATTTATTTGAAATATCTGTCATGAATTTGTGAACAGGATAATGAAAAGGTCTCCTAAAAAGAATTTAGCACTGATGTGCAATGAATTTTAAATAGGGGTTATGAATAGGGACCAGACGTCCCGGATTTTAGTGCAGTGTCCCATTTGAGTATATGTCCCGGATTCTGTAAATAGTCGACGTGAATTTTGCTAGATAAGGATGGAAATATTTTTTGGGATTAAAATAGAAAGACGTTCAATAATCGATTAATCGTGCGTTCTAGAAATATTCTGTGATACAAACATTGTGACCCACGCGCACAACTATTTCATTTTGTAGAAATTTAAGTTCATCAACAGTATTTACGCAATAGTGTTCCAAGTTAGATGTCTCTGAATATATTCCACATAATTTAGGCGCACTTGGAAAAATATGCTAGAATAGAAGAAACTGAAGAAAGCTTAATTTTTGCAAGAAAGTAGTTTGACGAAGGAGAGTAGTATTATTCCACGAAATATCGTATTTGAAAAGATTTAAAACAGCTGAAAAAAATTAAACAATGGTCCGAGAATAAAACTGAAAATGACGCAAAATGACCGAGATTCTTTTTTTTCGGGAACAACAACAGAGCGTGTCTATTCTAACCAGGGCCGTCGCGTGGTTTGTTGGCGCCGGGGCAAGATTTTTGTCAGGCGCCCTACACTTGATATTTGCGCCCCCCCCCCCCCCCGCTCCCCCAAAAAAATTTAAAACAAAAAAAAAAAAAAACGGAATCTCCAATTCAACAACCAAAAAAAACGGAATTTCCAATTTTTTTTTATTTTTGCCGTTGCCGCGGCGCCCCGCCCACGCGACGGCTCTGATTCTAACACCTGAAAACACCTAACTAAAAGTCGACACTGAAGGCTGTGATAATCACAAAATGCAATAGTAATCGCGTGAAGAATTCAATCAGTCATTAAAAGGAAACGAAGAATTCTTAAAAGAAAATAAAGGATAAGTATCAGATAAAATCATTTACAATGTATCTGAGTACCTGATAGTTTTATTATTTTGAGCTATAAAATGCTAGAATAAGTATTATTAAGTTAATTGTTAAAACGTATTATGCGTCGAAGTTGTTGGGTTTTTTTTTGGTTTTTTTTTTTTAGTCGTCAAAGTTGTCTTGTCTCAGATTGACGTCGGAAAAATCTGGTCGTTCTATTTATGAATATTATTTCTATTCATCCAACCAAAAAAAGAGATAGAAAATGCTGGATTTCTTTCATATTTTAGAATGAACGAATGGAATTTATCCAATGCTAGTTACAATTTTTCTTAGGTTTCTTTAATTTCAACCCTTTAAGTTCTTCTTTTTACGTCGTTGTAGTGATAGCCAAAGCCACTTGAACTAAAAGTTTCTTAGTTTAAATGATATGATTCAATGTCCTTTCAGTCAATTGCAATCACTTTTGGTAAGAATGTCTGTGGATTTTAAAATGAGTACTAAGTCATCTTGGACTTTGTTGCAAAAGCAAACAATGATTAAAGCTTAAATATTATAATGTAATAATTTTTATCCATAATAACTTCAATAAATAAAAAACTATAATTTTCTGTTTATTGTAATGAGATATTCGTTCTTGGATTAAGGACAGATTAAATTTCATCAGATTAAGTTAAAAGCATGAAAGAAAATAAATATTGAGTTTCAATAAATTTTTTTTATTTTTTATTTTTTAACTTTTTTCACCTCATTGTATTTGTTATTAGTTTCAGTTTGAACTTTGTTAAATTGCAGACATTTCAGGTGATTTGGAATTTTTACTATCGATTCATCAGATGTTAGCAGTGGGTGGGAAAATGCCTAAATCTTTCGAGAAAATCATAAAAAAAAAAGTTTTAAAAATAACAATAATTATCAGTAATGTTATTTATTAATTCTCTAAATTGAATGATGAAAAATGAAACAATCACCAAACAAACATCCTTTGTTTGTACTATTAGTGTTACTTCAACAATTGTATGGTATCCTAACTTTACTTCATGCTGTTGCCACAAATCTAAATACCTGATTTAGAATTAGTTTTAGAACCACTGCTTTACTTTTTAACAATAATTCTTAATGTTCCAACCTTAATTGGAGGTCGTAATTTAGAGTTCTAAACTAAGTATTCTCTAACCTTCCGAATGAACAGAGAGTCAATTAGGATTTTTTTATTGGTTGGATGGCTCCGCTACTTTTTTTTTGGTCCATCAGCTACTTTTACAAAATTTTCACCCCAATTCATTTTTTGTAGCTTTAAAGAAATGAATTGCTGTGTGAATAAATCAAATCCATGTAAAAATGTTCTTCCGTTCTTTTAAAGATGTTTTTCAGTTCTTTAGAAAACAGGATTATAGAACAAACAATATGACGTTTTCTTAAGGTGTATTAGCTGCGAATATTTCAAATTCATTTATATATTTGAATGTAGATGAGATGAACTCGAAGTCCAACCCTTTTTAAAAGTCATAAGCAAAGTCAATAGAATAATTATAAATTAAACTTTGAGAGCCTTACTGGACGAGCTGCCATTTCAGGTCTGATTGATATTCAAATATAATTAAGATATTTTCTTTAAGACGTTCTGCATCTAATATTCAAGTTTGTTTTTAGTTTTGTTTTGTTTATTCCCATTTAAAACAATTGAAATTTGAATTTGGTATCAATGACTTGATTAAACAATAACAGCCCCAAATTCGTCTTTTAATTCGAAGAGATTAATTCAAATACGAAAAAAAAACCCAAAAAAAAACGAATATTAAGAGAAAGTCCTGTTAATTTCTCAAAAAAAAATTTGTTTTGTTTTTCTTTGTTTTTTTTAAACAATTATTACTTAGTTTTGAAAAGCACTTATTGTAACTGGACGATTCTTGTATTGAGAAAAGCATTTTGAATTTATTTTCCTAATTATTCTTTAGTCTCGCAGTAGGTTTTGTGAGATAATTCATCTTAAATAGATAAAAGAGGACGCCAAGGTCAATTAAGAGAAAATAAAACAGCCAAAAGAGTTCAAAGCTTCTGTACTTACTCATTGAAAAAGAGCCTTTCTTCGTAGCAATAAACAATGATGTTTTCTGTACTCAGTTCTCGTTAGACCCACAAACCGAAGCTAACTTCATTGTCACGGCGGGACTCAAAAGACACTGGTGTTGGTGAGAAACGGAAAAGAATTTCGCCAATATTTTCTCACCCAAGGAATGCTGAAGCTTCTCAGACCAAATTCTGTAATTTTAGAAAATTATACTCAATTCCTTTAAATTAGTGTAACTATATCAATTTCTTTTCAAATCCAAGATGGTCGTTTTATAAGTGTCTCAAAGGAGGATATTTTTTTAGCACTTGAATTAAGATTCTCGACCGAAAACAAATTTTCTTTCAACTTTGAAATAAAATATGTTATTTGAGGTTTGTTGCAGAAACACTCTTTTGCTACATTAGAATCAGTAATTTATAGCATAAAGTAAAAGTTATCTTTTTAAAGTAAAAGTTATCTTTTTCTTGTTTCAATTTTTTTCATTTCTACATTTGTTTAAAAGGAAAATGAATTTTTGAAAATAAATTTTTTTCATTACTAAAAAGTAAAAAGTGATGTTTGGTTATGTCACGCATAAAAATCTCGTAAAATATAAAAACAAGGTTTTTTTCTCTCTTTTCTTGAAAGAAAAGGAACAAATAACTTAATAAGAAAAAAAACAATAACAAATAATAAGTTATAAGTTACAAGAAAATAAAGATGATATTAAAACAAAATCATAAAGTAAAAACAACACTTTTGACTACTTGTAGTAGTCATTCTGTGTATTTCTTTTTTTTTTAAATACTTCTTTTCATTTAAATGCTTTGAGATGTTATGTTTTTATGTTACGTTTACATTTGTTTGTTTATTTTTCTCAATATTTTACTATAAAAAAAAAAAACGCTAATAGTAATATTGGCTGCTGATTTGGTTCTACGTTCATTTCGTCTTTCTTCATTCCGAGTCTATCTCTTTCTCGGATACACTCCAGATTGCTCCTCGTGGAACAACTTTTCATCAGAGAAATTTTCTCTTCATAAGATAATACAAAGAATAGATAATATTTATTATGAAAACCTGCATTCCATACTATTCTAGATACTACAGAATATTCAGTTCGTATATTTCATCGTTGTTCACTTTTGATAAATGGCCTTTTTATGCAACTTAAACTTTATTTGGCCTCAACTCAAAAAAGAAAAGATGTTCAACTGCCAATGCGGAGACAAACAAACAAAGCTGCCTTTAATAAACGAACGCTCATATAAAGCAAAGGATTATTTTATCCGAATTTACAACGGAAAGTATTCATTGAATTATTCTGCAGGATAAATTATTTTTTCTGTATTTATCGAACAATTATTTGCAAATTTAGTGTAGTTTGTGAAGCGCTCATATATTCTAAATATCATGTTTTTCAATCAGTATTTTCAATTTCCTAAAAAATTGAACAAAGGAATGAATTAATCCAATTTCTAAACTAAGCAAACAAAAATACAATTTTTATAAAATTTCATTAAGATTCAAACTTTATTTTTGTTTAATGTTCTTCATCATATTGCATATATTTATTTATTTATTAAAAATAGAAGAAATCTTTTATTTTATAACCAAAATTTGAATGCGGTTGCTTTTTTTGTTATTCTCAAACCGGGGAAGACAATAGTGATATTTCGACGGAATAAGAAGGAGGGGACCAAAGGAGAACAAAGTGGCGGGTGGGGTTAAATCATGAAGCAGAAAAATGTCCTCATTTGAGAAGAAAATGTGAACAGGAAAGCGAAACAGAATAATTTAAATCTGTTCCATTTCAAGTAGACGTCGAATCGGAAGAAGGAAGTACGAGCGCCCTCTACATGTCAGACAATTAACGGGTTCCAATTCATGGCACCAATTGACTTGGAGATGTTTGTGTGGGTTGGCGGTGTTTTTTTTTCCTCAGTCTCGATCACGATCCATACCGGAGCATGCGCTGCCGATGCAAGGGTGGAGCTCCTGGTAAGAACTGCCTCCTCACCTGCCTTCGGGAATGGCAAGGAACCAATTGGCATAAAATACAGTGCTCTTGCTGCCGATCAGTCTCTGGCCGTGGACTTTGTCACAGCAGCGCAGGTCGGCCCAAATTCCTTTCCAATCCACCCCCACCCCTTCTTTTAAACTGAATCCATTCAAAAATACGTAGATAAACTCAATACTAATTACAATTAAGTAGGTCTTTTAGAAATCTGAACCAACGTTGGTATTTTATAAAAGAGAACAACAATAATCAATGGAAGAAGGAAAAAAAAAATGTCCTGGAATTTTTTGGATTCCTTACAACAACACTTCCTTCTTGAACCCCTCGTGAAATACGTCTTTTCAAATGAACCAAATTCCCCACTTGAAACACAAGAAATATATTTGTTGTTCTTTGTTTCTTCTATTGATTTCGCTCCAAAATTATTACTCTTTGTATTTATTCTTTTTGAAATTAAATTCTTAAAGTGGATTTGTGAGTCAGGGCTTCACAAGTTTTCTAATAGATCTTAAGACAACACTGAATGAATGGGAAACCATTTCTATAAAACAAAAAGAGTTCAATTAATTAAAAGCAAAGCGTCATTTCCATAAATCTTTTCAATTTATTTACTTCAATCAAAATCCACCCAAATCCAATTGCAATATATTTTGTTTTGTTTTCTTTTTATTTTCAAAGTTTGTGATTCGATTTTTGACATTTTGAGTGTTTGAATTTTTTAGCACATTTTAGCGCAATTACTTTAAATGCTAATTTTATTTGTAGTTTAAGTACAAGAATAATTTAACTTTTCTGAAGAAAATAAATGTATTTTTCAGATTGAATAATTTGTTTTCCTAGTTTTTTTTAAAGAAAAAAAAAAAAAAAACACTGAAATTTTAAATTAATTAGTTATTTAAAAGTTGTGAGATAGAATCAATCTTCTTAAATAACCACGTGTTTTAATTTGGCTTCATTTTATTTCGAGCAATTATGTCGTTGTTGTTTTGTTTCTGGACGGAAGAAATGTCCCAAGAAGGGTTTGAAGCAGGAATCTTGTTCTTCGTCATTGGATGTTTATTTTGTTTCTACAATGAAATCAGTTTCAATTCGGAAATAAGTTAAGAATATTAACCTTATTAAAAATAAGCGTTCTGATGTTCTTAATTCATAACAATTGTTTTTATTAATTTCTAAGAATTATAAATTATCCAACTTCTTATACATAATCTCTCTACATGTATATACTGTAATTGTTCCATCTATATTATAGTTTAAATGAACGCGGCCTTGCCTGGGAGAGAAAAATTAAATCATTAAAATGTTTGGGATGGTCTCACATTTGATCTCGTTCTTTCATTACTATCTCTTCAGATGCTATTCTTGAAGGTTCCAGATGTACATTTCTGCTCTTCTCCAGTTGATATTCGATCACAACTTAAACAATGGAAAAATTATTATATTCTAAACACCATGTAACATTTTGATGGTCGTATCTTAATCAAAAGACAAACTTTCGTAAATTTAAGAATTATTTTACAAAGATTGTTATTTATAATTTCAAGTTTACTAAACATGACAAGTTAGAGGCGTGTATGGGATTTTATTTCAGAAGGGAGGGGGCTCCAGCGCCCCCTCGGTCATCTCTTTACCATGTACCAGACCCTGCCAAAATTGACGAAAAAGCGGAACAAGTGCCGTATGAAATGAACATGGATATAATTAAAAACCGCCTTTGTAAAGCGAAACTCTTTTATTGTATTTTAAACGAGCTACAATAATATCATAATCTTCTGTCTCTCTTTTTTTTTCTTCTCTAAAGGAAAAGAGAACTGGAATCTCAATCGCATTTTTTGTGTGTGAAATTATGAACCGGAAGAGGCTTTTCAAAACCACAATAAAATTATTTAAAGCTACGATAGATAAATGGAATCCTTCTTTCAGTACAGAGGATTTTAAGTAGCAACATTTGATTTGTTGAAAAAACTTCTGCGAATATTGATTTGAGACGAGAGTATATTGATTCATTGAGAAATGATAGTAACAGAGATTATTAGTTTGATATTTGGAAATGTTTAGGTTTACGAATGGAAAAAATTCCTAATTTTCAAGAGCCACTATCTGAGCTATAGAATACGACCCTTAGATAAAGTTAAAATAAGAGAAAAAAGTTGGCTCTTTATAGTGTTTTATTAAATTGACTTGAAACGATTTACAACACGAAATAATATTAAAATTTTAATTTGTTTTTCTTGTGTATTCAGTTCCTGGATGCAAATAAATTTTTTTTTCAAATAATTTTAACAAACGAACTTTGAAAAACAATGAGGATTAGGAAATTCTTTGATTATTGTGTTTGTTGTAATTAGGAGAAATTATTAGAACTGATAATTATTTGCATATTTCCAATATTAAGTAACAAGGGAGAAAAAAACCCTGTGCTCAGAACTTACTTGTCTTATTTCTAATCATATATATTACAATAAAATGAAAGTTAAAAGAGGGATATTGAAGACTTCTCTCCTGATTTTTCTGTTCCAATATTACTTAGAAATACAGTAGAGTCCCACTAATCCGGACCCCGCTAGTCCCGACATCCGGTTAATCCGGACGGGATTAAAAAAAAAGAGAATTTTTTGAAAGAGAAAAAACTCCCAGAAAAAGCTGTGTTGTTCATAGACAAATCACCGTGCCACCCTCCTGAAGAAGAATTGCGGAAGGGCACATTTTTGTGAAATTTCTGCCCCCGAATGTCACTGCATTGATTCAACCAATGGACCTACATTTGATAATCCTATATCAGTTCATAGGTTAAAAACTTAGGTCTATATATACAGTGCGTAGTATTAAAACTAAAAGTAAGCTGTAGGGAAAGAAAAAACGCCGATTTTTTTTAGTTTTACCCATCTACAACTTGTGTTATGTGCATTTTAAGGCAAATTCCATTTAATCCGGACTTACGATGATCCGGTCAGGGTCCGGTCCCATCTAGTCCGGATTAACGGGACTCTACTGTATTACGTCATATGCAAATGCATTTTTTGTAACAGAAGTTTTATTGTTGTGTTATCATTAAATAATTCAAATAAATCTCCTTAATTTCCCAAAATACCGTATTTACTCGCATAATTTCCCCTTTTTTTTCATCAATATTTTGAGAAAAAAAAGGGGGGTGGGGAAATTACGCGATGTTTTTCAATTTGAGGAAAAAAAATATGGTGAAAGTGTAAGGAAAACCATGTTAAATATTGATTTTTAAAGCAAGAAATGTAATTAACAACAATTTTATTAACACGCAACATTTAAAATATAAGAAATCACATCTCAACATTTGTTTTTTCTTCAAAGTACAGTTATTGTTGTACTGATTCAGAAGGAGTCTACTCTTGTACTGACCGGGGTGGGGGTGGAATCTTCCCCTAAAGTAGCGTGGGATAGAGAAATGCGGAAGTAACGGTACATTGTCGCTTCGTCGTGAGTTCACCGCCAGTCAAGATCATGTTGGAAACGCGTTGAAGTAGAGGTGGGGAAATTATGCGATAAAAATAAAAATTGAACTTTTTAATCAACAAAAACTGGGGTGGGGAAAATACGCGATGGGGGTAATTATGCTAGTAAATACGGTACTATGACTACGCTAAATGAAATGTGGGACGGAAAGGAAAAAAAAACAACGGTGTTCTCTGGATTTGATCATCATAACTTATAACACTGATAATTTAAAAAAAAGAAAGAAAATGAGAAATAATCCATGGAAGAATAAATATTTCAATTCACTTTATAACAAATGCGGAAATCCCTGTGTATTTTTAATATTGTCAAGAACAAGGAGTAACTTTATTTGCAATTACTACTTCAAGTTTTTTTGAATAACTTATAGAAAGATTTAATTGCATAAAAGAAGGAAAAGAAAATTCCATGTAGGATTTGAAGAAAAGTGAAACTATATTCCACAAGACAAGAATCCATAGGCAAAATGTTTAAGAAATCTATAATTGGCCAAACGAAAGGACGACTCTGACCTTGAACAACAGCCATGATCTCTTAATCATTCCAGGACTAAATGTGAATCGAGAGAGAAGATTTAAAATGGCGAATCTCGGACAGAGAAAACCGTTGAAGCCAAACAAAAAGGAAGTTATTGCTAACGTTACTTCTTATTTCGAAAAGGCCTTATGACATGCTTACTTATGGCACATCAGAGAAATTGTTTTCGATCGCAGTGCCGTTTTTTTAGACGAGACGTGAGTCAACGAATCCCATCTTCGTCTTCGTGTTGTCGATCTCAGGGAGGCAATGTCGTCAAAAAACCAATTGGGAAAGGTAGGAGACTGATTTTGAACGATTGAAACGAACGAATGAATAAAAATAAATTTTTGAAATTATATTTGATGAGAAATCAGAATAGTTCAAGAAAATAAATATCGTCTTTTTTTCCGTAAACTTCAAACTCCCTAAATGTTCACTTTCCCGCCATAAACACAGACATATACAATCGATTCAAATTCTACTATTGCGACATCTGGTGGCCACGGTCGTTCTCTGGTTTGGAGGACTTTAAGTGTTTAATTGCTAATTTATAACTTTGAAACTAGATCATCTCTTGTTCATAAATGTGTATAGAGAGGATCTATTGAGCAGTTTAAAAATTCTTAAGTGGGAGGAGATACACATGGGAATGATCTCTTGATCCTCTATTTCCTGGGAAAGTTAAGGTAAAAGTCATCTTCCCAGATTGAATTAAGGAAATGTCAAAGAATTGGTTAATGAATTACAGATTAACTAATAAGATTAAAGAACAAACAAAACAATAGTTTTTGCTTTTAATTCGTTCTTAGCCTGGCAAAGGAGTGATTTAAGAGATTGCATTTCAAACAATCCATCCTTTAAAGGTAGAGTAATCAGAAGTTATGATACAATTGAATATTGAAATTCACAGCTTGTCAGTTTTCGAGAATTGAATGAAGATCAGTCTTAAAAAGAAATTGGAGCCTTTCGTTATAGTTTTTCAAAATCTGTTCAAATGAAAGTTTAAAGTAGCCCGCACACGAGGGAGCTTTTGGCCGAGTTGCATGTGCAACTTGATGCCTCGAGCGGTTTTTTGAGCTGCATGGGCCAAGTTGCATGGAAGTTGCATGGAAAAAAAGCTTCACAGAACGGCGGTGCACCACAGAAAGTTGCATGGAATTACCCAATCACAGTGCAGCATTTTTATACGTCAGGCGTGACGTCATGCTCAAGGAAGAAACATGGCGTCGAAACATTTTTCCTTCACTTCAGATGGGCGAATCGCGAATACAGCAAAAATATCAGATTATTTCGAGTTTCTTTCACACATAAATACAGTTTATATGTAAATGCAGTAATTTAATGCGGCAGAATGTATCAGAACGTTTCAAAAACCTAGTTTTTTTGAATATTTCACATCGCAAGCAGAGTTTCGCTCATTCACCATTTCCGGAAACTGCCACATGACGTCATTGTTTCAGTGAGCAATGGATTATTATTGGCTGTTGGTCGTTGTTATTCGTGAATCGCATTATTGCCATCAACTGCGATTACATACCGGCTAATAATATTATAAAAATATTTCTCATATGTTTAAAATAAATCACAAATATTTAGTTTTGGAACGATATCACAGCAGTATCCTTGACGTCATGTCCAGTGATGTCATTCAAATTCGTAGTGTGCTTCGTTTGTTGTCCGCACGGCGGCGCTAACAATGTTGCATCGTTTGCGCACTGATAGTCGCATGCAGCTTTTTCTGTGCACCTCAATTTCCTCGAGTTGCACAGAAAAAGCTCCCTCGTGTGCGGGTAGCTTAATGATGTTTCAAACAACTCTGGTCTATGTAATTTCACATTCCTCACCTTTCATTTCGCCGCCTTATTGATTAATCGAAAGATGAACATTTTTAAAGGAAATATAAACAATACATTTACAGTGAATTCTTAAGAAAATTCGTTCAATGATTAATAAATTATTAGAGTACATTTACACACTCATACAGACACAACACTGATCTTAGTACCTTTCTAAGACGCGGAAATTTGATTAAAAAAGAATTTGCTGACGATGTCGAATAAAAATTTTTGCTTTAGTTTTTTTTTTTTTGCAAAAATAAAATAATTGATTTATTTGATGAATTCCTTTACATTCTAAAATAAAATCATGAATCAAATAATTAATAGTAATGATTAAGTTTCACCGACGATTTTCTGAAATCTCCTTTCTTTCTTCAACACTTTCCCCGAAGGTAAAACCTTCACTGTCTCGATACATCCTGTTTATTTTGAGCTTCGGAATTAAATATTATTTATTTTTTCCTGAAGGATGTAGAGCAGTCAGATTGTTAATTGTTGCTTCTTACACATATCGCCCAACAGCACATTCCAAGGACATTAGATTAAAAACTTTCCCAGCGAATTTGGAAACCTTCTATATTAACAGTAATTATAATATTTGACTTGATTCAATTCCTGTGTGTTTTTATCATTTACCTTGGTTGTCTTTTCTTATTTTTGCAATCTATCAGTTGTTTAATAAAAGTATGTTGACGATGAAAAGGAAGAGTTTTTGGAAACTGAATAACATAGAAATTCAATCGTAAGCAAACCGATTCAATTATAATATAAACAAATATCCAAAGAATAAAGCTTGGAAAAAAATAAAACAACACAAAAGAAATTAAGATTTGTGTCCGTGTCTGGCTCGAAAGTCCGTCCCGTCCCACAAAGAAATCCTCTAAATACAACAGTCTACTTGCTAGGCAAATAAGGCTTCTTCTACTGCTATCCCTTGCTGTTATGGACAGTCATTAGAACACAGTGTTTCTAGTCAATAAACATTGTTAAGAAGGAGATATGGTTTACCTGAAAACCTAATAAGATCCACTTTTTGTTTCAAATAAATTAAAGTAGTTTACGGATGTTATAGGCACTTCACGATTGAAAACTAATAGATCACAGATCATTAAGAAAATAATATCAGATATATAATAACTTATTTGACAGACAATAAACAATTCCAAATTTAAAGCATTTTCAAATTTATTTTTTTCGTTCACTAATGAGGAGAACTAAATGTAAAAACATGAATTTCTTTTTTTTTTTCCTTTTTTACAGAGAAACGTTTTTTTTTTTATGTTGCTTTGTATTTTGCATTCGATGAACGTTAAATAGTTGAAAGTTTTAACCCAACTACGAAAATTGAAAACAACTAATTAGAAAACCCTTTGGTGAAGAATTTGTTAGAAATTGTTCCTATGAGTCTGGCTTTATTTGTTTATAGTCGGACACGTGACAAGAATGGGAGACAACAGATTACCTAGGGCACTGACGGACTGGCAACCAGAAGGTAGAAACAGAAGGGGAAGACCGAAAAAGCGTTGGAGAGATAACTTGAGGGAAAACCTGGAAAGATATGGACTGGCAGCAGCGGATGCAGAGGACAGAAACAAATGGCGAGACATCATGAGGACGACTTTCAGTTGAGGAAAACCTCAGAAATGGGGAAAATCCTATAAAGAAGAAGAAAAAGATGATTCACTTGAAACAGACCTCATTGGATCTTTTAGTCTGTACATAGACTCGCCTACAGTAGGGTTACATAGAAAGAAACATAAAGCAAACAATGAAATAAATTTCAATTGCCTCATTAAAAAAAAAAAAAATACTTCTATGTGTATTGCTGTGAAAAAAAAATGCTAAACTCTTTATTCGGAAAGAAAAAAAAAAAAGGACTGCGATAACAACCGTCCATAAATAGTTGTTTTAAATAAAGCCTAAAACGTAGATAATCTTTTGAAATAGTAGCCACAAAGTAAATCTAACAACATTTCATTTAATAAAGAATTTAGGAATAAAATTAGCCAATTAATAAAGAATTAGACCCTTTTTCAACATGAGAATCAGAAAAATTCCATGAAAAGAATAAATTCCACAGATAATTCTATGTCATAATAAATACATAGATTCTAATTTATTATTATAGTCAGTAGATTATCAAATTTGAATCACAAAATTAAGTAATAATAATAATAATATTTTATTTATTTATTTTCTTAATTATTTTAAATTACATTTCAGTCCCGTTAGGAATAATAATAATAATAATAATAATAATAATAATTTTTTTTTTTTTATTATGATTTTAAATACAAAAGTTACAGTCCCGTTAGGAATGACAAATTCCTATCAACAGGTTCTGAATATAGGTATACTACAAATGTTTAATTAATTTTGAATACATTGTTAAAAAATATCAAATGACTTACATAGTATTGTTTTTTACAAGTGATTTTTGAGAAGTAGACCGCTAGGTGATAATTTTCAAAAATTTTAAATTAGGCAGTAACATGATTTACAAGTTAAAATAATTTTCTGATTTAACTCTATATATAATTATTACATATGTATATTACAGTTACCTATGTTTAGCTTATTTTTGTCGAGTTCAGTAAGAACTAGTAACAATAAATATTAAGGACATTGGAAATAAATTGAACAGAATACTTAAGTGAGACATTACAAACAGGATTTACAATTACAAAGAAAACAATTGAAACAAAAGAAATTCATATTAATTACATTCTATCAGCCACTTTTGTAATAGTTTCTTAACATAGGATATTCTTCCATTTTTTATATATATTTCTTTTTCATCTAAAATAATAATAATAATAATAATAATAATGCATTGCTATTCTCTTGATATTGAGTCAATTTCAATTATCAATTCTTTAAATTATAAAGTAAGTAAAATGTAAAATGATGAAAGGAGTTAAAATTACTCAATTGTTTTTCTCGTTGTAAAAGAAAAAACCTTGCAGAAATTTATAGAAAGAAAAATTCATTGACAGAAATTGTAATCCTTTTTTTTTTTTTTTTAATATATTTAAGGTTGATTTGACCTTAATGAACCTTTTTTTCCTTTATTCATCCTTTTTTATTTACCGAATACTTTCTCCTTTTTAATTGAAAAATTTGAAAAAAAATAAAATAAAAAAGCGTTTCTGTTTGGGGATTCGGGTGGGGGGTGGGGGTTAACAATGTGAATTTTTACGTAGATTTATTCATCATTAGTATTTATTTTATTTGACTCCGTTACAATACCTGGAATTCCTGCAATTTTTGTAGGTCTACGAGTCATGAGAATGGTCGGCCAATCTGCGAGTAGATACGGTAGGAAACTCTTAAAATGTGAATAAGAATCAAATAATAGTTTTAATAGCACCAACATAAATAGAACTTATTACATTATATAGTTCAAAAAATTGTAATCACCCATTGATTGTAGTATTCATTATAAAATGATTTTATTAAAGAAAATTTAGAAAAAATAATTAGTCTAAGTTTCGATAAATGAGATGTTTTAATGACTAAAAAAATAATTCCTATTAAATTCAAAAAGCTTCTAAATAGGAGAATACATTGATATGAATCTTAAAATCCATAAAATTATTACCATACGCTATTGAAATAAATTATATCTTTTATAATAAAAAAATACTGTCCATATCCTTATATTTATCTATGCTTTGGTTCTGATTACTTAATCAAAATATAGGAAATTTTATAATGGAACAATTTTCCCAAAGAATTGATGAATTCGCCCAATTGCTTGGTTTTTGATTCGCAAATGATTCCAATCCAACGACCCAATTCCAATCCAACCATTGCAAATAGAAAAACCAGATTGTCTTAACGTGCGTAAAAATTGATAATAAAAACAACTTTTTTCTTTTTCTTTTTCTACGCTAAAAACTAGAAATTAATCAGGTGTAAAGTAATATTTGTTTTTGCAATAATAGTAAAAAAAATAATCCATTTTTTGTGTCTGTTTAATATGTTTTGCAGTCGAATTTAATTTAAATCAATGCATTTTATACTATTCAGAAAACTATGTTAACTGAAAATTGATTAGTTAACATCTGTTGAAGGTAATGTAAGTGCTAAGGTCTTTTTTTTTTAATTGTCAATTTAAGATTGATAAGTTTTTTATCTTCATAACATGGTTTCATTCTTTTTTTTTTTAATTATTACAATTATTTTTTTCCCCTGGATATCCGGGGAAGAATGATTTCTAATAACTATCAAGAATAATATTTTAATTTTTTTTTGCATAGTCTGAAGTATAAATACGATGGTACAATCTAATCTATAATAATAGAACTTATTAATTAATTTATGTAAACCGTGACGTCTTCATAGGTTTCGCATTTGTAAAATACTTAAAACTTCATTTCTTTTTCTGAGAAATTGACGTAGGATGGACATTATTACATCATTTTGAAACATTTCTCCATTATCTCATGAGATTTGTAGAAAACAATCAGCAGTGGTGAGTAAAACACCGAAATAATTCATACAGAAACATAATCTACAGCAATAAAGAATTTACCCTTTAAAATGAAAAAAATAAATAAATTAAAAAATCCAAATATTTATGGTTCAGTTTGATCCCACCAAAGGAGAAAACTTGGAAATAAAATCATCCATTTTGTTGATGTGAAAGAATTATTTGTTAATTGAAATATTACGAGTTTCCTTCCTTTCATCGACTTTGGCCAACTATGGACCACGGGCTACCTGACAACGTCAGGGTGAGGCTAGGAAATTGCAGAAGGGGGGCGAGATTCACATCCCGTCCAGAAAAACCCTGAGATACTAAGTCCCAGGGGAGAAACGGACGAAACACAGAAGAAGAAAGAAACAGTCATGCCAATATCGGGATTCGAACCCAGGTTCCGACACAACGGCCACACGGCAGACCGCCGTCTAGACCGCTCGGCCATGCCGGAACGGCTTATTACTAGTTTATTTATATACAGTAGAGCCCCGATTATCCGCGAGTGCCGCGAAAATTGTTTTTAATTAAGAACCTCAAAAAAAACAATTTTAATCCAAGCCAACAACAGGGAAAATACAATAGGCCCTACAATGCGAAGGTCGAAAATTATTGACAGGTTTATTGTGCATCGTGATCCTATAGGCCTTCTCGGAATTTGTGGATGCAAACGCAGAGCAAAGATGTCTGCTTTACTGTACATATTTTAAAAGTTTTACATATTATTTTTTTTTTGTACAATAAACGTAGTTTGTAATGGTGAAATATTTTTTTTCTTGTTTACACCTCATTTTTAGTCTTTTTTCGGGTTTTCCGCGATTTTCGTTATCCGCGAAGCCCTTGCCACCCAATTCCATGGATAATCGGGGCTCTACTGTAGATTTATTTTATTGTATTTTATTCATGATCTCTGTATGTGTCAGTCGTGCATTAAGAATTTTTTTTTTATTATTTTTTTGTTCTTTGGTTTTCTTGACTTCTTTGCTTCATAAAAATCTTTGAGAAATTCAGATTAATGCAAAGAAATTGTGAAATATTTATTTATTTATCTATTAACTTTTTTATTAACATACGTACTCGGAACCATCTTCATTAACTTATCTGAGATAAATTTGGACAAACCCGAAACTGGCTTTAATATTATCTTTATATTAAAGATGGCAAAATTTAATTGCTTGAGAATGTTAGTAAGGAAAAATAAATTTAACCATTATGTATATGTTTATTTTATAAATTAATCCTTACAAGCTAAGCGTTGATTTACTGTCCTTTTTATTCCAAATTTGTATTTTGATGTTTTTTTAACTAAAGAGCCATTGTTCTGTTTATTTGTGCTTTGTTTATGTTTCTTTTGATTCCACTGAGCTATTGAGTACTGGGCGAATTGAACTGATGATCACAAGGAAGCGTGAAACGGTCTGTCTTGGATTCCCAGTACGAAAATTCCAAAAATAGTTCTTTAGTGAATTTTTAATTGTGTGCGTTTTTTTCTTTATATTTTCATGGTAATTCTTTCTTTTATTTTTTTTATTTAATCAGGAATTTTCATACTTTATCAAAAAATAACGATGATTATTAACCTTCATCTTAGATCAAATAAATAAAAATTAAATTAAACAAATAAAACAAAATCCAATATTATTTTCAAATCTAGCTATTATTGGTTGTTTGTAAAATTCAATAGCATCCAATAATTTTCGAAATCCTTTATTTTTAATATTTTTAAATTAAAGATTAAAACAAACTCAATAGCTAAAAATTGTAAATAAAGTTATATCTTAATGTTTCTCGATACAATCGTCATTCGATGACAATCAACAACAAAACAGCCTTGTCGATCGAAAGGATTTAAATTGAATCCTTTTTTAAAAAGAAACTTTTGAAAGTTGTGTGTGTGTATGTTTTGTCTAATTTTTTCATTTTGAAATATGAATCAACTGTGACTGTACAAATGTAATTGTCAACAGATTATTATTTACAGGACCAGTTGAGTTGTCTTAATAAATCTAAAGAAATAAAAATAAAGAAATTGAAAACAACATCCATTCAGAAGATCTTAAGACTAAGAATTCATATAAAATACAGAAGACTTTATTTTGATGTGTAAATTATAAAGTTTCTATAACAATATTTCTAAAATGTGTATTAAAATTATATTCAAACAAGAAATAAATTCTTCAATTCAATATAAAAATTAAAGCATTTGATTCAATAATTAATAACTTAAAAGCAAAAGAAATAATTTTTAGTTTCTTCTTATTTTATTAAACTTCAATTGATCTTATATCTCAAAAGTTTTCATAAATTACATATGTAAAATGAGGAATTAAAACCACATAATAATACCGCAAAAGGGATAAATGTTTACTCGCTGACCTTTGTGTCCCCTAAGAATCTTTATTTGCTTTTTTCCTTTGTTAAATTGTTGTTCAAATCAGAGTTGCCAAATAGTTGGAAATGTTTATGACCAAAACACATATGAAAAATTGGCTAAATACAAAATTGGACCTTAAAAACCTCCGTTCAACCAAAGAAACAAATGCTCTCACTACTTCTCGTCCCAACAACCAAAAAGAAAAAAAAAACACACAAATTATTTTTATTTTAAACTTACATTGGCGGCCCCCCCCCCCCTCTGTTTTACGGCTTCTTTGTGTAGTGCACAACTTGCACATCTGCTTGCGACGGCCCTATGTTTAATGTAGAAAAATAAATAAGTAAATAAAGAGTTTAATGTTGATTTAGTGTTTTAGTTTTTATCCATTTACGAAATTAATTTAAGTCTCTAAATACTATCCCCTATATTAGCCTTTTCAGTCCTTAATTACAATTGCTTTCAATTAAGAGAAGTCACAAATTAAACAGAAAAAACAATTTAGGAGATCTAGAAAAATTGCTACAGAATTAGATAAAGCTAGTTATTTTGAAATAATTATTTAAAAACAGATTTTTTTTTTTTATTGTGATAAGAGATTAGATGGAAATGATCCAACAGAAAGTGAAGGATATTTGCGAGTGGATTTAGAATTCAGCCAAACAGCAACCGAAAGTTCAATGGTTTTTAACGTTTTAGGATATTACTGTCTTCAGGATATTACTGTATTAAGGGGCCGTTCAAGCATTACGTGAGCACATTTCTGGTCATTTTAGACCCCTCCCCTACTTGTAAGCAAAAATAAACAGATGCCCCCCCCCCCCCTTGTGCTTACGTAAGATTTGACAAATCATTAACAATAAATACCACTGAAATACTAAAATACTGTTCGGTTTTGTTTAGGAGAGCCTTCAACGCTTTTGCGCATGCGTCAGGTCTCCTTGGATTTCATGAAAATAGGGTTGAGGAGAAATAAAGAGAGGATATTTACTTTTTATCAGTGTTACTTTACTAATAACTGCGTTCTATTTGCGCTTTTCGGGAAAGAATTATGGAAAGAATAAATACTATTGCAAGAATAACAGATACTAAAAGAAAAACAGGTCTTAGGAAAGTGCCCATCTCAGCGTATCACCCCTTTGCGGAGTAGAATCGTCTGTGAGTCGTGGTTCTCGCTTTTCAAAACGGACAGTACATATAAAATACTGAGGGAAAAAATGTTTATCTGTCTTACGTAAGCATTGCCCTGATTCCCCCCCCCCCCTTGAATGCTTACGTAATACTTGAACAGCCCCTAACCTTCACCCTCCAAAGAACGTCTCATTTAAAACTGTCCATGAGTTTTCATAGACAAAAAAATATTCTTTTTAAAAAGTTAGAATTTTCTTTTCTTTACTTAACTTAAAAATTAACTTACAAATTGAAACTTAGTATTTAACTTAAAAAGTGTTTTTGCTTCACTACATTTTATTTAGATTTACTAAACAATCCAATTAATAATAATAAAATATTTTCCCGACCAGCAAGAAACATTACATAGAACAAGATAATAAAAGTTAATAATTTCTTGCAAATAAAAAAAAGAGGTTTTCATTTGACGGCAAAACTCTTGTATGAAGATTAGTGCTAAGTTGAAAGGATACCAAAATCCTACTATTTGGATCCATTATAAAATCACAGAAATACTGGGACACAATTATATTTATCATTCATTACATGTTTAGTCTGAAAATAAAATAAAATTTTCTCCTTGGTTACCACGAAACAAATCAATGACAAAAGTTCCGTGGAAATGTTGTTTTTTTTTTTAATCTGTTACTTATGTATTAATTCTCCAAAACAGTCAAATTTTCAATAATGAAGGAATTGTAAGTTTATTAGCGGCCCCTAGGTTACAGCTTGCCTGTAAAACATAGGGGGACCGCTCTTGCTTTTATGCTTGCTGGATGTCACACTCTGTAGTGGCCAAACGGTTAGAGATATTAGAATGAAACCTTCACCATTGTGTTCAGCATCAAAAAGTAGATGACCACGTCCAAAAAATCAGACCTCTAGGACCACTTCCTGACCGGATGTGGTGGGGCGTCAAAAGTCTGTGTTTCAATACGTTTTTCTTTTATCATATTTCAGCATCCGTTTGTCTGGCAAAAACGTGACCACCACCAATGTGTTCAGAAGGGTTGATATTGGGGGGAAGTCTATCGCCATTTTCCTCTTTATCGGAAGCGACCACTTTTGACCCCCCAACTTCCGGTTTGCTGTAAGCGTCCATTAGGTTCACTGTAAACTCTTGTTAGGTCCACTCTACTTTTGTTTATAAAATTGTGCATATTATGGGGCCGCTTTGCTTTTGACACTGTCTAATTTATTATCTTATTTTCTATAGGGTTTCTTTATTTTTAATATAAAGCATCAACTACATGTCGAGCAGTGTAACTATTTTTTTTCCGTAAAACCAATGGGGCAACAATAACATTAAACCAATGGGGCAAAGTCTTTATCATTTTACGTTTAGTAAGTTTTTTTCTCATAAGCTTTTAGATATCGTTTTTTATTTAAAATAAAAACCAATCCGATCGTAAAGTTCTTCCCGTTGACTTAAAAACTGGATTTAGAATATTACAGAGACAAAGTTTCTTTTTTTCCCTCAAATTCGGGTTGAGAGACCTTAAAACATTTAATTATTTTTCTATTTCAAATTTATTTCTAATTGTTTTCTTGTATTACAAGAACTCAATAATAATTCGATACTAAAAAAAAATGGCCATCTTTTCATCCTCCTCTGTCTTATTAATTCCTTTCTAACTATTTTTAAAAGTAATTTATAAGATATTTTATTCATTTGTCTCTGAAATCACCGAAAGTTCTTCAATAAAGTTTGATGAATTTCAATTTTGGTTCAAAAGATACAAAAGAAATAAAATAAAAATTAGGTTTTTTGTGATGACTTTAACACAATGAAAATGTCGACCGTTTTTAATTTTTACTTATTATATTTTTTTTATTTTATTTTTCCTGAGCACAAATCTTAGATCTTCGATTAGAAAATTAGTAACAAAATCAATTGAATCAATTTCAACCATTCAAAGCTTTTAATGACCACCTCGAATGCATCGAATCAATTGTATGGTATCATTTTTTTTTCTTTTTCTTTATATTAATTTCTAATTGTTATTTTACCTTATTTTTATTACTTATTTAAATTATCAAATATACTTTTTTCTATTCTTCTCTGCTTTTTTTTCCTTCTACATCTTATGTTTCACTTTTCTTAAATTACGTTAATGATTTTTTTTTACTTAAAATATTAATGCACGCCAGTTAATAAAATACAATTAGAAATTGTAAATAATAATCTCTTTACTTTTTTAATTAAAATACTTTGAATTGTTAATTTATAAAAATGTAAGTATATATATATTTGTCGTATGCAACTGAATTTCAATTTTTTGGTCATTCATTTCAATTTATATTGAATATTTGAAGTAGTCGGCTCACATACTAAAAAAAGGGACATAAGATTATATGAAAGTTAGGAAAATATTTTATATATATATGTGTGTGTGTGTGTGTGTAAGAAAGGGAGAAAACGAATTTACTCAAATATAATTAGATGAATTATATGAATTAAATGAATTATAAAACTTTGGGTCATTATTATTCTTGATATATATTAATACAATTTTCAACAATTTAAAACATTCAAATATCTTTGCATATGCTGATGATCTGTTATTAATAAACACATAAAAATCTTTCCATAGCTCAAGAACAACTGCAAGCTGATTTCATAAATATTATTAAGTGGACACATGATTATAAATTGGCTATTAACAAAACCAAAACTAAATATATGATCATAAATTCAAAAAACAAAAAAATAAATATTTTACCTCAAATAAAATATCATGATTTTCAGTGTTTACACAAAAACCATAAAGATATTATTAATTGTAATTGTGAAAACTTAGAAATAATATATAACTGTAAATACCTTGGTCTCCACATAAATAATAAATACACTTGGCATACCCACTATATCCAAGACTTAACTATTTAACTTACATTTTTTATCACATAAAAGATATTTTTCCAATTAAATCAAAATATAAAGCTTACGTAGATACATTAATTAATTACGGCATTGATAATTGGATTTATTTAAATAAAAATGAAATAAAAAATATTAATAGAGTTTTAAAAAATATATTAAATTTAATTTTTTACAACGTTAATAAGCTTCAAAGCAATGAACAAAATCAAATTTTACTAGATGATAAAATCTTGTTTCCACAACAAAAAGTAATTTTCACCTTGATTTTACGATTTTATTATAAAATATGTTATAATTATGTAAATATAAATTCAACAAGAAGTATATATAGTATATATAGTATATATATAGTAAACAAGATTTTGAGAATCCAAAAAATAATTTTGGATTAAGAATAAAAAATAGATTAATTAACAAAATTTTTGATCAATTTTCATTTGAAATGAAAAACATTGGAAAGATGTCCACTTTAAAAAAAAAATAATTTATGAAAAAATAATACTGGGACAAATTAAATGGGTTGGCTAATTTGGAAAAAAAAAAAATTATTACTATTTCATAGATTTTACCTAAATTTCTCATTAATATATTTTATGTTGGATAAAATTTCAAAATTGTTTATGTTTCTGTCTTTGTAACTTGTATTTATTGTAAATCTCAGCACCTACAACACAGGCTGTTTTTCTAACAACCTAGTAGGACTGAATTGTACTTTTGTTAATAAATTGTTAATTGTATTGTTAAAAAAAAATTAATTTAATCAAATATAAAGGATCTATTCATTATTTACAAAAATAATAAAATAATAATAAAAAACATTTTGTCTCTTAATTAAAGGGAATCGTAATACAAATGTAAGCCAGAAAATAAAATAACAATAATAATAATAATAATAAGCCCCCATGGACCCTACCTCCTCGTGGTAGGGGCGGGAACTACACTAGCTTTAGGGTAGGCTAAAGGGTCCAACCATCTATGATGAGAACACGTTCTAATATAGATCATGCTACATCGGGTGTGGTGCAGGATAAAGTCACCCCCGTTCGGAGGTTAGGCAGAGGCCTCCATTCGAAAAATATACTACAGTCTCCCACAGGTGGTGATGGAGAAAGTGGCACCCCATCCTGTAGTATGGCTACCCAGAGGCGTCACTAGGGTTGGTGTCACCCAGTGCGGTACCTCATGGTGTCACCCCCTCCAAAAAAAAAAAAAAATTTCTAAAACTATCTGTTCAACCAAAAAAAAACCTTGTAAAAGCATTTTGGTGTCACCCCTTGTGATGGTGTCACCCGGTGCGGTCCGCACCCCCCGCACCCCCTGAGTGACGCCACTGTGGCTACCACAATGACTGGGCATCACCATTCAGCCCGAACGGTCGGAAGTGTTTCGTCTGTGTTAGAGCAGGCGACCACCAAGACTGGGAAACCACACCAGCGCATCCGATGGTCATCACAGATGAACCAGGATCTTATGCGCGACTTCTACACTGTTACACAGTTAGGGACTCAACTCACAGGATACAGACAGGCATTACACCGTGCATTCACCACACGCTATCCATCGTTAGGGCTTAGCGAACAGCGGGTAGCGGATCAGCGACGTTCCATAGTAGTAAACAAGCTTATTCTCCCATGCATACTTGCACAAATTAAGGAAGAAGTCGCTGAATCCAACCACAGGACACCACACCAGAAGACACCATTGTGGAAAACACAGAAGCAATCTCTACCCCTCAGTCCACATGCCCCAACAATACAACTAACGACATACTACAAGCAGCACATGATACTAGCACAATATACAGGCACAGACCCCACACTCAGGCCTCCACTCCCCAAAGTACACACATCAAAACAACTCGCCACAGTCGTATACCATCTCAACACACACACTATCCCACAACACCTTGACAATATCCAAACATTCGAAGACATACATACAACACTCTACTGCGCGGCACAGGGAACCATTCGGGCACTTGGAATCAAACAACACCACATACCTACCACTGCACGGTCACAAGAATACATCCCCCCTTGGAGACATCGCCTTGAGGGCCGTATCAGCGACCTTAGAGGAGAAATAGCCAGGCTCACACAATACTGTGCAGGAAACAAAACAAAGAAACTTATGTCCCAGGTTAGGAAGATATTCAAGCACATAAATACTCGCCCTTCACACTCAAATTATCATAACCCGGTTCAGGAACATCTCGACACACTAAAACAAAAACTGAGTGCACTTACAAAAATATTACAAAGATACAAACAGAAGTCATTACTGCTTACCCGTTAGGGCGTAGCAGGGACAAAGATACAAACAGTGCACTCTGCACAAACAACAGAACAACACTTTCCAATACAATGAGAAAAAAATTATACAGATCCCTTACATCTCCTTCCACTACACCCAACACAAACACTCCCACCAGCGACGCATTACATGAAAACTGGTCGTCTCTGTGGTCCAACCCCATTCCCCACAATGACAAAGCACCATGGATCAACAACAACTCGCTGAATACTTACCCTTTATGCCCTTCCATGATATTACTCTCGCAGGCATACAGACAGCACTAGTGTTTAACATGCACACAACTGGAAGGCTCCTGGTGCAGACGGCGGTCAGAACTTTTGGATTAAGAGGTTCACGTCCCTGCATGGGAAGCTAGCTCTTGCACGCACTGAATAATCCAACACCCAGAACATATACCTCTTTTCCTCACACAGGGTGTCACTTACCTACAGAGCAAAAACACTCAAACAGCGCACCCTCCAAACTACAGTGCAATCACTTGCCTCCCCACACTTCACAAACTCACCTCCTGTCTTGCAGACAAAATTTACACACACATCGAGACACATAACATTCTTTCCATCAATCAATCTATCAATCAATCTCATCACCTCACATGAAAAACAAGTATACACACTTAAGGAACACTTCCACCAAAGAGCACAACATTCATCACTCCACTCAGCCATTGTCAAGGCTAATACACACCTCACACCCCTGGACCTCGAAAACCCTTCTCTAACACTCACCACCCTCGACACCCACACACAGCAGCTGCGTGAATTATGGACTCGTAAGGAACTCAATGGCAGACATCGCCACGAACTCAGCCAGCCTCATGTCGACATGGAAGCGTCGAACAGAGTGGTGAGCTGTTTAGGGAGAACAAAGGGTTCATGATCGCGATACAGGACCAAGTCATCCTTACATGCAACTACAAGAAACACATTCTACACGACACAAACACACATGACGACAGATGCAGGAAATGCCACACTACGCATGAGATGATCGACCACATAATATCAGGCTGTCCCCTTCTCTCCCAAACAGACTACCTCTACCGACACAAACAGGTAGCGTCGATCGTTCATCAACAGCTAGCACACAAACACTCACTTATTAAGAATACGGCCCATACTACAAGTACACTCCACAAAGCCTACTAGAGTCACCCTCACATAAGCTGTACTGCGACCGCCCCATTCACACAGACAAAACCATACATCACAACAGACCTGACATCACACTTGTTGATAAGGTCAACAAGTAGATCTATCTCATTGATATTGCAGTGCCTGTCAGCAAGAACATGCAGAAAACTCACACGGACAAGATCAGTAAATACACCGATCTAGCACACGAGCTCCAGAAGCAGTGGAGGCAGGACTGAGTATGTGATGTTTCCATCGTCCTGTCCGCCACTGGTCTGGTGCCTCACACATTGCACCACAGCCCAGCACACTAGGACTTCATAAAAACACTTATGCACAACTCCAGAAGGCTGTGGTACTGAACACAACATGCATAGTTAGGAAATTTATGGACACAACCACACATTCCTAATCATTCTTGCACACATCTTAACACTTGGCAGTATGTGCTTTGGTCCTTGACCCGCCATGTTATGTTAGCTGGGGAAACCCATGGTTTGAAACTTTTTCCTAATAATAATAATAATAATAATAATAAAAAAGTATATTAACAAAAGAAGAAGATAAACAAAACAAAAAAAATAAAACAAATAATTGTTAAAAAATAAAACAGCAAATTAATTAAAAAAAAAAAAATAACACGATGAAGAGAAAGAAAAAAAAAGAAAACAAGAAAATCAAATGAGAGAAAAAAAAGCAAAAACAGAAATAAAAGAATAGAGCAGATTCGATCCCAGGGTTTTAAGCATCCGAGACGGATTTTATTAGCGCCAACGGACTTTTAATAAAACATTTCTGAGATTTCAGCTAATAACGGGAATCCAATGAAAACAAATATCTCGAAATGCATAGAATGTTGGCCCCCAAACCAATATACATTTTTGAACCGCTTGATGTACTTTCATTTCACAAAAGGGAATTAAATTCGTGACGTGTAGGATGGGTTGTCTCCTTGTAAGTGAAGAAATAATGAAATAAAGCTGTAAATTTCTAACTACGATTTCAAAGCTAATTTGAAGCATTACAAGTTCATAAAAAAAAAATAATAATAATATAAGCAATAAACAAATAACTGTTAGATTCATCAAATTTGCCTGATAGGAAGGGAATAGAAATTCAAAAAAAGGAAGTGAATGAAGGAAAACAAGGGAATGTGCAAGTTGGACAATGCAAAGAAAACCATATAAGTTATAAAATATATGAAAAACATTGTAACTGAATTTCAGCAGATTTCAGGAACATCAAAATAAATTTAAATATCTACTAAAAATAAGGATTTAAAAGAACAAAGCAAGACCCCCTATGTATGTTTACAGTATGCAACTATTACAAGGCGTGTGGTAACCATTGGATATTCAAGGTTATCAAAGATATCGTCCGAAAAATATCATGTTTTTTGAGTTACAATGTTTTTCATTGGGGGTATCGAATTCATTTTCCACTTAATTTTACCCATTGCAAATTAAACTATTAATACTATACACAAAAAGAAAGTTTGAAGAATTGGCAAATGAATTCCAAAACAAATGAACAATTGAATTTCGCAATTTCATCTGCAGTGCCGGTTTTAGCATTACTGGTGTTCTAGGGCAAAATTTTTCATGGCGCTCTCTCCCCCTTAGCTCAGAATTTACTGGATTGATACATTATTATTATACGGTATTTACTGAATTGAGACAATCCATTTGCTTACTGATTTCCCAATGCTCACAACATGAGTAGAATTGAAAGACAGTCTAAGCATGATGTTCATCGAACTACCATCTGTGGTGCGGACTAAAAGAGCCTACTTCCGGTACAAATCACATCAGTTCACTCTAACTTAACCCATAGGTACATCCGATTTATTTATTTATTTTTTTGCCGTTTTATTATCTGTTATAACAGACATTTATATGAAATGATTTAATTAGTACACAAACAGAAACACAAGAACCAGTTGTTGAACTCTTAACATAATAATAGTAATTTATTTTATAACTATTTAATACATTTTCTTTTTATTTATTATTTATATTTTGTAGATCATTGCTCTGAATTATGGAGGAACACTTACTAAATTATTTATCGAGATTTCTTGAAAAACTTCATTTTTTTTTATTTTTTTTTTGTTGAAAGATTTCTCATTCTGATATATATATATATATATAAATAACAAAATTTGAAACAATCATAAGTAAATCGTAATTGTTTTCTGTTTTTTTCTATTCACATTAATTGCTTTGACTTCGAAATAAATTTATAAATATTTCATTAATCAATGATAACTCAATAAGAATACATTTTATTTCTAAATATATTTTTTTATTTCTAAGTACAATGATAAAAATATATTAATCGCCATAAAAGCAACAAGTTTTGAGAATGAAATTAAAAAAAATGACCAGAATTATTACAAATTCTGCAATATTTCTGGAATTCATTTATTTTTAATACGCTTATTAAAACCCTAATGCAATTTATATCCTAATATCGCTCAGGATTTAAGTTTACCTAAAAGCATTTGTTAGAATTTGATTGGGGTGTGGAGGGAGGAAAGAAAAATATCTTCGATTATTTTTTTCTAAAAATATTCAATAATAATAATAATAATAAATACTTAAGCAGAAGTTAATTAATTAAATAATTAACAAAATAAATTATGAAATCTTAAGTAAGGAATAATATTTAATTTCCTTTTCCTATTATCTTTCATCTAGGAGAGGGGGTTGGCGAAAGAACCTTCTCAGTTAAGAAATTATAGACGAAGATACATTAAAGCACTGTTATTATTTATTCTTAAGCAATATTAGTAAAAACCAAATTTTATTATTTATCATAAAATAATTTATTTATTAATATATTCATTAATTACGTAGTTGTTTAAAAAGTCAAATATTACGATTTATCTTTAATTAATTTGTAATACTTCTCCTACAAAATTAATTTAAAAAATATCGAATTCTTTTTTAATGATTATTTCATCCCCTACCTCCGTTTCAGGAGTTGTAAGAATAAACAGAAATAAAATATACAAGTGTTTGGGTAGATTGATAAATCTGCGATTGAGATAGGAAGAACCCGATTCTCACGAATAAATTTAATCTGGCCATGATCAATGCCATTTCGCATGTCAGACGAAAGGAATCATAATTTAAGATCAGTTTATATATATAAAAAAAAAAAATAAAAAAAAAATATGCTAAGCAGGAGTTAAAGAGAATTTTTATTAAAGCGTTTGAGTAATAGGAGCAGGACAGATTATTATAATTCGATATCAGAAATCATCGCCAATAATTATCACCGGTGAACTCTCCGAATAAAGGGAAGGGACGACTATTCATCGCCGACGGACTTTTTTTTTTTTTTTTTTGTAAGGACCGTAAATTGCTTCTTGCGGTTGCAATATCGCCGGTGCCTTCTCCAACCCTGCAGCAGCACGCGAAGAGGAAGCGGGGCGGGGGGTTTGCGCAGCTCATGGAACAGCCTGGTCCAGTTGGCCCATTGTTCCCACGATGTCAGCTTCGGCTTCATTTTCCCACGAGTGTCGGTTGCAGCGAGTAGTTACGCGCCAGTGCCTTGCGTACGGATTGTTTAGTGGAGCTAAGTGGTTGGATCCCACGGAAAAGAAATCGACTTGCTAGTTTCCTCGCTTGCCCACCGGAGTGGCGACAACATCGACGAATACGACCCAACAAACTTGTTGCATTAGTTTACGAACTTAAAACTTTGTGTCATCCTTTACTTACTGGGCTACACTGTAGCCACCCAAGGACCCAACGAGCAGCTGACCGACAGAATGAACGAAGTCTATGCCCCGCAGGTAAGAACCCAAAACACTTCCATTTTTTTCTCTAAATCTTAAAAGCTTTTCTTTCTTATCGATGCTAGCTTTGCAAGTGAATAGGAAGTGCGTTGTAAGCCTAACGTCCGCTACCAATCGAAACTTGTGTTGTGAGGGAGAGCGAGTGAGTGCAAGATAGGCCTAAGCCACACAATAGTTCCGTTGGCTGCGACGATATGGTTCAGTGCCGAATTCGCATCTTCTTACCGTCTTCTCGGAGCGCATCCCGAAGATGTTGAAGCTTCCGTGGTATTGCTGGGTCGTCGGAGAACCCGTCATTCCCCTCTAAATCCAAATGATTCGAGCTGGGAACTGAGGGCCAAACTTAAGCCTAATCTGTCGCCACGAACGAAGCAGCAATGTTTCGCCTTAGATCGTAAGTTCATTGAATTCCTGTTTACAATAAATTTATTCGGAACAATCGCGGATTGTCCACGATTTCCGATTATATTTATGAAAAGAAATGTTGAACTTAGGAGGCAGCGAGGACTTTTGCCTGGATTTCAATCAATTGAACCCGTGAGAAGTGTTCGCTCCTAAGCCTAATCATTCAACGCCAACCGAAGAACTTCGCTTCCCCCCTCATTCTTCGCCAAAAACAAATTCAGAACTAGTATAAATATATAGAAGTATTTAAACTCATTACATTATCTTAAATATTCAATTGATTGTTAAATTTATTCATTTAATGCAATTATCTGTTTTGGCCGTTATTACGATCATTTCAAAAGATCCCATTGTAACATCGTAATCCATAAATATATTAATATTAAACTATTTAATTGAAGTAGTATTATTTAAATTACTATATAGTAAAAGTTAAATTCTTAAACTTTCTATTGGCTTGCAATTTGAGCCTTTGTTTTGTCCTGTGGAGAAGGACTTGTTGCATGTGGCATGAGCTGAACTGCAAACATTGTTGCACTAATGTAAACATTCGTAATTGACAGTTCACAAAAGGAAGAAACTCGTAATGTAATTCGAGATACCAGAGCTACTTATTAAATAAAAGTTTCAAATTAAGTGTGCCTCAAATTGGATATTATTACTTAAAAAAAAAAAAAAAAATATTACGAGAACATTTAATGTTCTAATAATCGTAAACATAATAAAAAAAGTAATGAGTTAGTTTCTATACAGAAAACTCAGGATATGAGGCATTATTGCTTCAAGAACATTTTTTTTACTTTTCTTTTTTCTTTTGTTGAACTCAATAACTCTGTTTAGTAAAACATTATTTATCACTTGAAATAAATTTCAATATTAATTATTTTGATTAAGTTCTGCTATAAATGTGATTGTCTTAATTCAACTTCCCTACTGTTAGTTCTGGAAGTTATCATCCCTTCCATTTTGTTCCATTTCCAGGCTTCATCCCTCGCAGTCGAAGTACTCAGTGATTTTATGGTTCTTCCTTTTTCTTCTCCCCTTCTTTTTTCTTCTTTTTTTTTGTAAGGGAGAATGAATTCCAACGAACAATAACAGTATTACGATCAACTAATTAGCTAGTACTTGAATAATAGAAACAAAGTTATTATATAAACTCCAATATGAAATTACCAAAATATATTGAATGCATTTTTTATTAAGAAATGTAATTGCATTAATATGAACATTTCATGAAATTATGTTGTTATAAAATTAGTGATTTTCAAATTAACTTTAACCTCTTATTTATTGTTTGACTTTAAATTTGAAATCACATTACTTACAAATTTGATCAAGATTTTGCTTAAGTAAGTGAATATAAATTTTTATTCGAACACAAAGAAAATCCTTAGAAAATGTAATTCACATTTAGAAATATTGCTTTTTTTTTAAAATTTTTTTTAACCAATAAGTTTTCTAACTGCTGACAACAATCAATGACAAAATGAAAAGAAAAGAAAAAAGTTTTAACTTTGAAACTTTTAATAAAATGAGCTATAGATTGATAAAAACAATCCTTCAAATTATGTCCCATTTATCATTGGGGTCTGCTTTACTGGATACATTGTTTTTTTTTGTTGTTGTTGATTATTTAGCGTAGATAAGATGTGATTTATATTTAATTCATTTTGAATTTTCAGTGATCATTTTTTTTTCTTTACTTTCACTTTCCCGACCTTAATAACCCGTTGGAATTAATATCATTTATTACGCTACAGTTCATCCATGAATTATTTATTTATATAATGATTTAAGCTTAAAATACTAACAATTCAGCCATTGGAGTATTATTGACTGAATCACCTATATTCAAAAACAAAGTTTTTTTTTTCTTAAGACAGGCATGTAGCCCCCCCCCCCCCTTCAAGGAAGAAGAAAAGTAAAAGTGTTTATGTTCCAGTGGGTAAATGATGAAGTTCAAAGAGCCTACTGCCGCTGTAGAGTTTAGTATTAAGATCATTTTACTTTTAAATTTTCCTTTAAAGAAAGCAAATTCATTTATAAAAATTTAATGTAATGCCCCCCCCCC
>JAFIDM010009631.1:9364329-9399750 GCA_023159025.1 Thereuonema tuberculata
CCCCCAACAAAATCTTGGCTACGTGCCTGTGCAATAAGTTACTTTTATTACTCTTTACATAGGACTGTATCTGCAATTAAGCTTTCTTCAATTCATTGTATTAGTTTTAAATATTATAACTTCCATATACTGCTTAAGTTGTAATATTCAGTAATTCACAGCATTGAACTGAAAAGTAATTACCACTCTATCCTGCTAAACTCAGTTTAATAGAACATCCATACAAGTTTTCATGTGTAGGGAGTTAGTTATTCTATCTGAAATTAGGAAAAAAAAAAAAATCAATTGAACCTAAGTGTTTATTCTTGAGACAAAAGGATTTCTGAGAAAAATCCAAGTCAACAAGGAAGAGACTCATAAATAAAAATGCTGAAAAAGTCATTAAGAAACATACTAATTGTTCATTCACAGATCGATGCATGAATTTAAACAAATCGAAAAACATACTTGTCTTTCTAAAAGAAAACTTCTTTCTGTAAATAATTTTGTAGATTGAGCAAAAAAAAAAAAAAAAATCTAAATATCAACATAGCCGAAATAATTAGTAATCGTTGATATACGTTATTAAAACATCAGATTTCACAGCTCACAGGAGATAGAAAAAATATTGCAAAATACACAGCCACCTAAAGCGTACACAAAAAACTAAAAACACTGCATATCTGATATAACTCCATAAAGCAGTGCAATACATCTATGAAGATACCAAACAAGCAGTGCGATATATTTGCAGAATCTAAATTTTTTCCTTATATTAATTCATTGTCTTGACAGTTAAAATAATTATTAATTACCTAGTAAAAATATTTTAAATATTCCTTTAAGGTAAATGCTCACCCATCTCCGAAACAGGTTCGGAATCTTTTTTTTAGGGGGGAAAAAATTGAAATGAAACCTTTAAGCTTTAGTGCTATTACATTTGTAATAAATATCTTGCTTAATAAAAGGAAATTCAATAATTAGAAGGGGAAATTATGTTCCCCAACTTAATTCCTATTTAAAATAAACATTCCGTGACGTGTTAATTTCTGTATTTTAGGACCCCTTGCCCGTAAAGAATTCGTAAAATGTCGTGTCATCAATTAGTGCTTGCCTTTTTTTGTTCACGATCTGAGTTTTTTTTTTTCCTTTGCGATGAATATAGAATCAGTCCTTTTTTATTTTTGTTGGATAATGGGAAGAGTTTGCAAGTCCCCCCCCCCCCAAAAAAAAAAAATGGTTCGAACCGTTATAAAACATTATTGCCCCGGAGATCCAAAAACTGAATTGTTTGTAAATTAAAACAGATTCTGATCCCCTTTAGTAATTGGAATTATTGTATTGCTGTCAGAAGAAGGTACAAAAGGAGAAAAAGAAATAATTGCTGTTTCAACATTACGTTTTTTATTCAATCATGAGATAAACAATACTCCTAAAATGTCTTCTCACAACAACGATATTTCGTTTTCCTTAACAGAAAACTTCTTCAGGTTGAATACATGAGAACAAGAAATCTTTCTTCCTCAACTGAATTCGTTACGTTTTTTAATTTACATAATTCCTTCCGTGTTTTGTCATCAACTAAATTCTAGTAACTTTTTGATGTAACTTTTTTATTTGGCATTCTGTTACGTTTAATCTTATTGCTTATTTTTATTTAAAATTGTTAACAACATTACATGAATCTTCAATGATATAAAGACTTGACAGTTCATTGATTGTGGAGAGTCCAGAGGTGCTCTCTTCAAACCACAAAAGCTTCAATCTTTTAGTTATCATCAGTGCAGTTTAATTAAAGACAAATCATTTCGTGAAGCATTGTTCACTCTAGGACTACTTTAAAATTGTGTTAAGTTATTCTTCAAATGTTATGTAAAAAGACTTCATTACAAATATACGACAAATTATCTGATGATAGGAAAATGATTAAAGAATATTTGCAGAGCATTGATAGCATTTAGGTACTATTTGGAGCTTCTTAAAATACACACACAAGTGAAACATTCCATTGGATTATATCTAAATATCTTTTAATTATAATTTAATTCATGCAAAATAAAATTAGAACTTCGCATTTTTTTTTTAAGTCTATTATCAACGAATTGAAAGTTTGACACAGTAGGAAATCCAAAAAATTCCACCGAATACAGAATCAAAGATATTTGTTGAGTGATTGTGTTCAATGCACATTTCCAAATCAAGAAAAGCTAACTTTTTAAGAATAACAAAAATAGAGATTTGAAAATAACATCTTATTTCAATTCCTTTTCACTTCCGTATGTCGAAATTTTGAGTCACTGAAATGTCTCTACATTAACTAACTTCGATTCCTACTACATAGAAGGAAGTAAAAATAGAGTAACATGATGTCAATCGACGAATTACAATGAAATTAATGCAATGTTACATACGTGTGTATAGAAAAGTCAAATAGTCCAACTCCTTATTCAGTTTGTAGAAATGAGTAATTTTTAATTGAAACACTTTCTAATCGGATTGATTTTTCTGAGAATATCGGGTTTATAGAATTCCGAATGAAGGTGTAGACTCAAAAACATCACGAAATAAGATATATTGTAAATAGAGAATTCCAGTTTGGTTTGTTATTTCAGTAATTGATAAATGATTCTAACCAGCAACATTCATTGGAATTTCAACAAAATTAAGTAGATTATTTTAATAATGAACCTTCTAGCGGAAGTAGATATCCCAATGTTAAAAAAAAACAACCAAGCAAATAAACCAGAAAAATCTTGTTAGATTTATTAACGAATTACACTGCATCTTTAATTTTATATTAAAAAGATGAAAATCTTCCTTTTTAAGTCCGTTTTTTACAAAGATATTAACCTGTGTAGAATACGTAGTTAAATAGCCACCTATTGATTTTGCATTTCTATTAAATAAGGCTTTTTTTTAGGTTATTTTTAAATTTCAAAATAAGGAAATCTATTTTTCAATGCTATAAATTTTATTTTGTCTTGATGTTGGTTACTTCACCGTTTTCACAAGTACTGTTTTTATGTCCTTTGCAACATTTCCCTTCTAATTTAATGCTTTCAAAGTTATTGGTTTATGGCTTTATTTACAGTTTTCACAGACAATATCAACTATAGCATTGAATTTTTGTGATCAATTCTTATTAAAAGTGTCGGCTCGGTTCGGTTTATAGTAATTTATAAATATAATTTTATAAAAATTATAATTTTCATATGAACTGCTGCAGTTTGTGTAGCTTTTGTTACTCTAGAACAATAATTAAATACCATCATTGGAATCCGACAAATTATTAAATAAAATTGCTTGATTTTAGGTAAGTTTTTTTCTTTTTTAAGTTTCTTTCCAAAACTTGTTAGTTGCTTGACAAAGATACCATCCTTTTCCATAATATAAGGAAATTGATTTTATTAGATAACTACCAAACTATTACTTACTAAAAGGAAACATGTTATTTCTGCACATAATTAGTTCAGTATTTTTTTTAAAACAAAAAAACACCAAAAAGCAGTAAATTACCAAACAAACAAACAAACTTGGTTAACTCAATCTAATCATTTCAAGTGAATAAATATCTATTTTGGACTAAACCTCTTTGTATTCCAGCCATTCATCTTACGTATTTTTTTTTTTCTGGCTAATGTAAATTCTAATTAACTTTTAATTAATTTTATTGTAAAAACAGTATTGTTAGGGTGGCTTGTTGTTGATTGCATTTTAAAGAGCAATCTATATATGCATTTAAATGAAAGTGAATTTGAAGAAAAACAAACAAAATTTATTAAGTTAACAATAAAGTTGAAAGAACAAAATAACTGGGACACATCACGTTTTTAAAATTAGAATGACTAATATCATAATAACTTTTAAAGAAACAGCCTGAGCTTCCCTATAACTTTTGCCAAATTCCTTTTTGAACAGTATGTATTAGGCAACTCCATAACTTGTTTGGATTTGTACGTTAGATACAGATTAATAGGAATAATTCACTTTAATATATTAATTTTATAAAGACACCTTTTTTAAATAAGATTCCGCTTATAATAAAGGTAAATGTATGTTGTCATATACATATTTTTCAAATTGCGTCAAAAAAAGAATTTGTTCCTATATTTAATATTATGAAGTTATATTTAATATTTTTGGGGCTAAATTTTGAGTTAACATTTGTTTAGTTAATCCGTAATTTAAGCAATTGACGCGGAAGTAATGATTTTCTATGAATTTAGTTCCTTGCAGAATTTTTATGTTAAGTTTCTCACAATGTTGAGACAACGAGATTTAGAAAGATACGGGGTTTTGCAAATGTAAACACAAAGATCCGATTGCGTTTGGTTCCACAGTGGAGTGGGTTGTTCTGTGTATTTAAAGATACCTAATCTGATAACAATGGCAGGCCTTCATTAAACAAGATTATTTAGTTTATAATTATCGTAATTAATTATTTCATATTTCCTTTTTTTTTTTTTTAATCTCTTATCCTTTATAAAAGAAAAACAGGTCGATTGAGATCGGATGAAATCTAAATGCTCTTGATAATATTTGAATGATATTTATTCCTCCAATGCACTGTAAGAAAACTTTAATTAAAAAAATATTCATATTAAGTAAATGCAGTCATGGGATTTGTCCGACGAAAATTTGATGAAGTAAAAAATACTGAAGATAATAACTGGTATTTTGCTTATTTCTTGAATGTAAGAATTTAAAATTCAACAATAATCTGAATCATTAAAATTAGAATAAATAAAAATTTATTGTTGACTGACGATTAGCTTTTTTTATTTATTGGCAGATAACAAATTTTTAATTAATAAAAAAAAATAATCTAATATTATAATGTTGTTGAAAAGTTATTTATAGTTAGTTTATTTTTTTGAAGATCTAACGTATATATTAAAAAGTCAGTTATGTATAAATTCATTATTCATTTCGGTTAAGGTAATACAGTAGGAATAAGGAAATAAATAGATTAAAATAAAGGATTAGATCAAAGAAATCATTAAAGTCTTTAAAGAATAATAAATCTAAAGATTTGTTATAGAGTCTTATGGGGATGCTTATATATAAAAGTGAAGAAAAATATATATATATATATTCAGATAAGAGGCTCAAAAATATTTCTATTTTTAATATATATATAGATATATAAACACTTTTGAAAGGGTAAAAAAAAAAAATAAGGAAATATTCTGATAATAGCATCCCACAAATAAGGGGGGGGGGGGAGGGAAATAAACTAAAAATAAATTGTAATTGAATATTATTTTTTAGAATTTTTCAAATTCTAATATTTGCTTTAAAAAAGGATTAAAAAGCATTAATTTAAAAATTCTGTAATGTCTTGTTAAAAAAATTAAACAAATTAGTAGTTGTGAAAAAGAAAAAGAAAAAACATTGGAAGCGCGAGGGAACAATCCCCGCGGTATTTTGATAAATAATGAATTTTCATTGTTTCATTCATATGTGAAAGTGACAGGTGTTAGCTCGCTTTCATCGATTGTCATCTCATCGATAATGTCAGTGGGAGGGGTTAAACTAGTCTACCCTCTCTTCTCAACTATTATACGTTTGCTTTAAATTTAAGAACGTTTCTAGTAATTATTTCAATCAGGCAACAAGATTTTTTATAGAAGCAAAAATAACAGTAATAAATTAAGTATAGGTTAGCTGAGGTGTACATAACATCAACTTTCTTTTAAATTTATTTTTGATGTTTATTTTAATGATATCTAGAGTAAAAAAAGAAATCCAAACTTTCGTTCAGGTCTTGCATTGGAGGTATAGGCTTCTAAAATTTGGTCCAATATATAGTCGAGGTCGAAGTCCGATGATCTCTCGTATTTATTCCTGTTACCATTTTGACAAAGGGCTGGGCGAATCCTAGAACTATCTGGAGGAGCTAAGGGAAGAATATCCGATTACCATCAGGGACCGAAATCGTCTTCTGTGATAGTAAATCACGTGACTCAATATACAAGAAAGGAAAAGAATAAAATCTTCTGACATAGCAACAGGTGAAATCACAACTATTATCGTAAATATTTAATTGATATACCACAAAATACAAACGCTATAAATATTTTTCTTTCTTTAAGAAGTCCAAAAAGATTGAGATCAATGAAATGAGTTTAAACAAGAAAATAAAAGACAGTTGGAGAGTTTTTCTGCAACGAAATATTATTGTAAAATTTAATTAACGCCATTTAATTATCTATTAATGTTTAATTTCTTAGTAATATTGAGAAATTAATTTAATTTAATTAACATGTTTTACTTAAATCTGTTACCTTTCAATTCACTGAAAATTCGATAAATTCATTTAAAAGTATAGATCCTGAAGGATATCCTGAGGTTTTTCTTATTAATAACATTCCTGTAATTTCTTACTCTTAGATGGTTTAGTACTAAAAGGAGTTTAATTCTTTGTAATTTACCTTTGAATGAAATCTTGTTTACTTGGTCATTCTCAATTCTCTTGAGATCCTTAGTTGACAGCATTGGCTAGGAAACGGTATTATTCCATTGTTACAGTCGCTAACAATGCCATAGACATTAAGGAAATGGAAAAGATCTGAAATGGAATTAAGATCATTTCAAAACATTGAATGAATTAGTTGAAAGTTTTCTCTATTTGGAATCATGAATGCCTTTGCTTGGAAAAATATTCTACAGAAAGAAATCGATTCCTTATTAATTATTCCTCATTTGATTTCATGACATTGTATATTTAATAAAACAATTTACCAGCGTAGTCGTTTTGGTATCTACTGATATTACTTACATTCTTCATCTAAGTATTCGAAGATTAAGGAAAAAAAAAACCCAACTTTGTCGAAAGAATAGAGGAGAAGGTAGGAATATGAGATAGGGTAGTAATATGAGATACCGTAATTACTTCTTATAGGGCTCTTGTGTTTTCATTTCTTGTGTTTTATAAGTAATTTCCAACTGTTTCCGTAGCTGTCACCAGCCTACGGTGTTCGAAAACCACGGTATCTCATATTACTACCCTATCTCATATTCCTACCTTCTCCTCTAATAATAATTAGTGCTCGCTCCATCACTTAGTGACTGCGTACATCAATGGTTGTGTGGTTGGAGACCAAAATTAGTTACGTTAAATAAAAAGTAAACATTGTATCAAATTTTAAGGAAATCAATCCAGCCATTTTAGCGTGTTTGCTAATAAACAAAGAAGAAAAGTATTCTAATGAAACCATCCATCAATCAATACTCATGTTCGCAGATAAAAAAAATACGAGTGAATAGATAGACAGAAAAAATGAGAAAATACTTTATGAAGACCTTGAGATGCATGGCTCTAAAAAATAGATTTTGACACTCATGGAAATTGTATTAATTATTATCTTTAGAATATTTTGTACAACCCTAGCCTTTTAAACTCAGAGCGCATTTACTATGAGTTGTGCTAGTTTCTCATTTAATCTCAAATAAAAAAAGAAAAAAAAAAATCGATTACTAGGCAGCTTTAGTCATCCTATCATTCGCTTTGCGACGAACAAAAACTTTCGGTTTCTTTTAACCATTAAGTGAATTTTCTAATTAATTAGACCAATTAGGCAAATACTTGTTTTTCTCCATCTTTTGAATTGAAAACTTGCCATTTCATTGATGTATACATTAGAATTATCTATTTTACAGAAGTCAGTGGTATATGGAGGTTACGATTTTGCAAATTTTACTCCGTGATTTAATTAAGTTTACATAACACTTATTAAAACCTTATTATCACAATAAAAACAGCTAGTACTTACTAATTTTTTTAGTTAACTTATGCGTGTATTTGAAAGCTGGCACGACAAATGAAATTTTCTTTAAAAAATGAGGAAAACTAGTTAAATTAAGTGACAGTAAAATCAACTTCATATTTAAACTGTATTTTTATTGATTGATATTAGTTGCTATGCATTTGGAAATCTCTGTCACGCAGTTAAACAAAATTATTTCATAAATAATTAAATTGTTGAACAAAAAAATAAGCAACATCCAAATCGACAATCATATTTCTTTTCTAGTAAAAAAACAAAATATACACACACTAGAAATAAATAAAAATAAATAAATAAATAAATAAAAAAATAAAAATAAATAAATAAATAAATAAATAAATAAATAAATAAAAAAGCATTAGAAAACTCAGCTATGAAATTGAGTTTCTCACTACTGATAAATAAGTACTCAAGTATTAATAATATCAAAAAAGGATTAAGACTTTCAAGAGTCTTTAAGAAATAGTGTCTCAGTATTCAATATGTTTCGAACTTCCTACAATTGTCATTGGCAGGATAGTAAAATTGAGTTAAATATTGATTAGAAATCGATGATGTGTTATGAACCAACCCAAATTGATGAATAAATGTGATGATTTTTTTTTTTCCTACTTTCAATGAATAAGTGATTACGTCATTGCTTTTATAAGTGTTCCTTCCCTCCCTCCCTCCCTCTGCTGTGAAATTATCTCCCCTCTTAATTTTCTTGTGCTGCTGCTGGAAATGGGGATTTGTCGTGGCCGCCAGCTTCTTCGGTGGGAATCGTACACCTGGCCGTCGTCGCCGTGATTCACCAGCGCAGCTGCGGGCAGAGGACCCTTATTGACCGCCGGGTCGCTTCCACCACTCCCGGGGGGTGATCGGCGGGTATTGAAGAGGTCACCCCTGTTCCATAAAAGTGGGTACAAGATCAGGAAGCAGTTACAGGTGGAGCGAACTACCATTCGCTAAGACCTTTGAACTGCGGACCACCAGCTAATGATAGAAAGATGATGTACTAACAATCCAATGATGAATCACCATCAAAAGAAAAACAGCCATTGATTGCTATACAGAAACAGGCACTCGCATTCACATTAAAAATTAGATTATTCTTCGCTTAAATATTTGAGTCAACTTTGCAAAGTTCAGCCATTCAATATAAAATAAATTGAATGTATTTTTTAAATTTGGATTTATTGAAAAACGTTGTTTATATTTGAGTCAAAATGTAAATATAAGTACAATAAAATTTGTGTAAATTTTCGCGGAAGATTAAACAAAATTTGAAACAGTCCAAATTTCTACTTTTTTTTCTTTATTATTATATTTGAACAAAAGATGTTCATGGAAAAGAAATTTAATGTGCAGATAATCAATAAGAAATAGAAGCGAAATGCTGCACAGAAATAAACGTAATACTAACTACCATTTATTTTTTTAACGTTTTTCTGGGTTTATTATCGCACAGGACACACTGATGATTAAGGCGTTATGTTCAGTATTTGATTTCTATTTCTAAAAAATATTCAATTAAAAAAAAAAATACTTCTGCGTTTTTTTGTTTGTTTACTTTTCATTGATCTAAGTTATTAACTAAAACAAAGTCCATTGTGAATTAGAGAGATAACAATGACATATAAAGATATCTTATTGTTATTATAAATTGAGTAAGATGGACAGGCGCTTTTTCAAAAGAAATCCAGCGGAATTTACTAGATATTTCATTTTTTTTGGATTCTGTATTTCTTACATAGAAGGAGCTGTTTATTTAAATAAAAGTATAAATTAAAGAAATAGACACTTGTGAAATGAGGTGTTGACTTTACCTGTCCTATTACATAAAATGTATAATTTGAAATCTAAATATGTCAGCAAGTGGGAATTTTATTGTTTTCCAGTTTATAGTGATCAATTAAAAATCAGAGCAATGTAATAATTAGGTTTCAGTTGCTGTGATCAGCTTTTTAATGGAAGTATAGAAATTGTGAATATTCAAAACCATTGTTATTTAGATGATAAATCCCTCTTAAACATAAAGGATTGCCTATGGGGAATTGATCCGTTTGATAATGTAATAATATATCACAAACGATTTCAAGACAGAAAAAAGGAATAAATTGTTTTTTGTTTTTTTTTAATAAATTATTTGTATTTGATATCGACTTTTAATATGGCTTCTAAAATCTTCAGTTTTGTGCTTCTTTCTTTTGATATTGAAGCAACACTTTATTGTGTACAAATATTATATATTATTTAAAAACAAAAGAAACCGGAAACTGTACCTAGCGAAGAACTAAGAAGATACCGACTTAATTAAAACAAAAATTAAATATCGTTAGACGATTAAATTAAGACGTTTAATTAAAATGAAGCAAATGCTAATATATTTTTAATGAAATTGTAAAGAATACGGTTTTGGAAGTTGAGAAAATGATTTAATTTCGTTTCTGAGATGTTCGAAATAGAATTTATAAATTTATTCTGTTGTGATATTGTTTTTATTACTAGGATATGTTGACTGCCTTTGTTTTAATCCAGTGATAAGAATCTCTTTTATTTTGTTAATTATTCACTTATTTCTTTCTCTCCTGAGAATGCGATTACAGTTTTGTGGTTTTGACAATTAGTGCTTGGAATTCGCTGTGTACGATGCAGTTCTCTGTAAATCTGTTAGTCCAAGTTGATGAGATGGAGGAGGGAGGGGATCTATCAGCCGAGATGCACACACCATCTGTTGGTGCATGAAAATTTTCCCATCGAAGATTGGTGGTGACAGGATGGGTGTAAAATCAATAGCGTTTCGATTTAAGACGGACAGCAAGAGGATCTAAAAACGAGTGAACCAATGTTCTCTTTCAACAATAGCTTTTAAGTTAAACTCAGTGGAAATCATTTATTTTGTGGTCTCTGAATCGAATCAAGATAGTCTCTAACGAGTCTTCGCAAGATTTGCAACTGAATGATTTCATCTAACAAAAAAAAAACAAAGAAATACAAAATCATTCAACAAATTTGCGAGTTTTTGGAATTAAAAACACAACAAGTTTCATAGATGATTGTAAAATGTTTAAGAGACAGGTATTTTTATTGGTTTTTGTTTTCATTGAGTAAGCAATTTCATTTATTTAAAAAATAAATAAATAATTTTTGATAAAACTATTTAATTTTGCCTTCCTGTAACAATCAGAAATTAGTCTTAGATAGTAGTTCGCAAACTTTGCAGTGATTTTTTTTTTAAGAAGGCTCTTATTGTTATTTTTTTTTAAGTTTGGAAAAAGGGAAGGGCTGAGATTTTGACTGATAGTATCAAAACGAAAAAAAATTGGAAAGTAAAGAGAGATCTTATTCGTTTTCTACATTGTCATAATTATTACGACAATGTATTACGTCATCAACATAGTACGTGTTTACATATATTACAATGCAATTATGTTGATGTAATTACTTACTATATTTGTTCAACGGATCTAATCATATTTTGATAAAGAATATTGGAATAAATTAATATAATGAATTACAGTTCTATTAAGAAGTAAAGTTTATTTCAGTAGGATATTGTTCTCTAGCGAAGATTTTTGGCTGTGAATTGGTTGAAGGTTTCAAAGATTAGATTGGGCGACAAATGAGTTTAGAGTTCTCAATAGGAATTTGATGTTTACTACGTGAATTATTAGGATTTGTTTTTTTTGTTTTTCCAGTTTGTAGATTTATTTTTTTTTCTGCCTAACTCAAAAAAAAATAAATAAATAAATAAATAAATTAAACTATATATTTCTCTAAAATTAATTGGAATCGAAATTGAAAAGCTTTCTTAAAGATATTATTTGAATAATAGAAATTCTCTAAATACAAAATAATAAATTAATTAATTTTTTATTATTTTTTTTGTTCGATTATGATATTTTTTTTTTTTTTTTTTTTTTTTGTTGACAACTGTTTTATTAACATCAAAAAAATCTGCACTAGTTAAAAAAGAAAGAAAAGTAAGCGAATATAAATTTTATGGTTTTTAAAGCAGTTGTAGAAATTTTCATTTGTCTGACCAGGATCCTATTTTATTAGCTTGGTTTTTGTTGATGCTTTTATTAAAGTTTTAAGGTCACTTAGAAATATTCCTATTAATAACAACTTTTTATTTAGTTACTTATTTATTAGTTAAGATAGTTTGTTCATAACTTAAAAAAGAAATCGTTGGGAAAAAAACGAAGCAAAACATTGATTAGTTTGTTATCATACCATTTGGTCTGGCATTGAATTCTTCTTGAATTTGATGTATTTTGTTATTATTTTTCTCTTCGTGATATAAAGATTTAATTATTGTATTATTCAGATGCCTAATTAATATCCTTTTTTTTTTTTTTTTAAATTTCGTTAATTATTGTGGGAAGACAAAACGATAACAATCATAAAATTTAATTTGTACATTTACAAATAACAATAAACATCATTAAGATTCTCTGTTAATCGTCTTCCGTAAGATATAAATCTCCTACCAAGAGCAGTTACAGAATCTATTCGCATTGTTTTGTCGCAATGAAAATGCAAACAGTTATTTCCTTTTCAACACTTTTTTCCCAGAGAGTTTTTTTCTTGAGCCCCATCATCGCTAGAAATGTGAGAAAACCCCCTGTGAGAGGAATACAGTGTTTTCATGACTTGCATCACTGAGTACAGTGGGAAACCCCCTTGAGCAAGGTTAACACTTACGGCGGCCTCGAGCAGTTCCGCAAAACCCGCCGCCGCCGCACGAGGAGAGGGACACCGGGGGCTGCGACCCCTCACCTCATCCACGCCCACAATCACAGCCGTAATCTAAGCAACTATATTTGCGAATTTTTTTTTTTTTTTTTTTTTTAATTTTCAAAGAACATATTTAATTTATAATAAATTATTGTAATTTATTACAGAATTATAAACAATGAAAACTAATCTATAGGAGAATAAGTTTTAACTGAAAAAATATTTTCGAATTTGACTTGAATTTTACATGAAAACGGAGGTTGTTTTCCATTTCTTTAAAAAAAAAAAAAAAAAAATCATCTTTAATTTTACAGATAGACTATAACTTTTATTTTACTTAAAAAAAATTAAATAAATAAATTATATATATACACGTAACTATACAGATTGTATTAATTTTTCCCCCCTAATAGAAGATAATGTTTTTGTATACTGACAGAAGATGGTTAAATTCGTTGAAACTTTAAACGTAAATTTAATTTGTAAATTTAATATTGTAGATGTATTTAGAGAGTTTAGGTAACTGGATCAAAGTTTTATTTTGGTGAAATTCAGTTTGTGCTTTTAGAATCTTAATTCTTAATATGAGAAATAGTTAAAAATTAAGATAAGATTATTATTCTTTATTATGCTACTACAGAAAGTTTAATAAAATTTCTGTTTTTTAAATTGGAATATTCCGTTTATTAAATTAATATTAGGCTTTTCTTATAGATTCACTGTGTTTTAGTGAATTTTCTTTTTTATAGCAGAAGTGGTTTGTGTTATTTTTGTTAAAACTTTGTTTTTGAAACGGGAGTTTGATTCGATTTGTTCCGGGGAATGTAAATTCTATCTTGTTGATATCTGGGAGATCTGTTCACTTTTTGCATTTCTTTTTTTTAATTCTGCTATCGTAAGAAAAGCGTTTAGATATACATTGCGGTGATTAATTACTGACAATTGCCCGCCGCACCTGTTGGAGTATCTGTATCGCTTGTTTGTTATTGAGTGAACGTTGTTTGCACACAAAACAGCCGCCGCCGATCTTCTCACCTGCCCACGACGGACGGACGGAGGCTGCTGCTGCTGATGGCCAGATGGGCTCGGTCCCACCGCCACTCGCGTCTTCCCAGGGTCTTTTCCAAGGTCTTCTGACCCGGACTCGCTTCCTTTTTCTCACACTTAATGCCTTTAAGAACAAAAAAACAACGGTGCGTTGATTGCTTTACAAACGTCTAATTTCTCCGAATTTCTAATGTAGGATTGAGATGTTCCGATAGGTTAGTAGTGTTAATTGAAGTCTTTTCTTTTTTGGTTGCGATTAAGAGAATGGCGCACATTGTTTTGAACATCTTATTTAATTTTGATTGGAAATTCCAGCAGATGTCCTTCCCTTTCACTTGGACCCTCGTCTGTGGAATGACAACTGTTCATTCAACAAAACCATTTGTTTACTTCTCCACGTTGTCTTTAATCAGAGCGATAATAATAACCGCAGCAGTATTTGAAATTTGCATAGAGATACTTTTCGAAAACACAAAGAATGAAATTTCACACAATCTGATTCTTGAGAAAAAATGCTTCTTATGTGAAAAATTTCTCCAGTATTCCTTTTCATTCGGTGATGATTTCTAGTTTCTCAAGAGTTCCCCATTCATGAGAAAGTTATCTTCTTAATTCCCCGAGTCACGAGAGCTTAACCTCTCCATTTAAAACGCTTTATTTTTTGCTCCTCCCTAAGTAAAAATAATTTTCATTCATATCCCTCACATGGTTGGTTACGGAATTCTTTCCATGTGAACCAGGAGGAGTTGATAGGTTGGGTTCCAACTGACTGACATGGGTCATATACCCCTTCCAATGGAATAGTCTAGTTAAAGATCCTTCGAATAAAAATAGAAACATTTCGTCTAATGACATTATCCTTGAGTTGTACCTCCAGAATAACTTCCTATTTTAATATCCTACACTTTCTTTGGGTTGTTTATAATTTTGATTGAATCGGAATATGGATATTCGGAATAAGAAAGAACAATTCGGATTTGATTTTGCTCATCGACAAGTTATGTAACATTAGAATTGTTACTGATTAGGAATTGAGATGTATCTAATTGTTTTAAAATGATTAAAACCAAGTATTTATTTTCACAAAGCAAATCCACATTAAAAGTAGGTAGAACTGAAACTAATTAATCGGAGTTTGAAACGCAATTCTAAAAGACTTTAAGTAAATCTATGATTTTGGGGAGGAGGAGATACGTAAATATTTGATAAGTCAAATTTCGGAAGGTAGAGAAATCCGATTGTCTCCTTAATAAATACATCATCAGAAAGGAGTTTCGTCTTTTTTTGCTAATGAAACAGTTGCAATATTGTTTCAAGTTGTCTGTTCATATATTGATTAATTCGTTTATTTTCATGTTTTGAAAAATTACGTATTTTTTTTTAAAAAAAAAGGAGAATTGATTAACAATTTACCACTTGTTCGGTATTCAGTGAAACAAATGAATTTTTTTTTTTCTTTTTCATTATCTGTATTGTTAGGAACGTCTGGTAAAACAGTGAATTCCGATGGAGTTTCTTTTTCAAGTAAGTTCAGTTCTTATAAATTATAAGATGTAGTAATTTAAAACAATCCACTCTTTTGCAGAGAATCGTTTTAATCAAATGAAAGTTAAGTATAATGATCTAAAACGAAAACTAACTAATTTCAAAACAAATGTATTTTTTAATTAGAAACCAAATTCTTCAGAAAGGTTCGATGAGGAGGATATACTTTGATTTCCGCTGTAGTGATTCTATTTTAATTTTAACAATATTTTTGTTAAATTCTAATTTAAATTTCCTTCATTAAATTTTTTATCTAATAAATCACGTAATTTATTACTTATCTTTTTTTCTTTTCTTGTAATTCATTAGGAATTATGTATAAAATTTGTATTTGATTTTACGGAGGTTAATAGCTTTTTAATTTAATTTTTTTTTACCAAATACATTTGCAAAATTAAAAGATTAATTTACCATTAAATGTTTCTAATTCAGTGTAGGCTACGTAATTATGGCGAAAAACAAAAATACTGCTTAAATCTTGGTATTGATAAATTCTTGTTAGCAAATTTAGTAAAAGATAGGATTTGTTTTGTCAACTACGAAAGTGTTCCACCAATTCTCTCACATTAATGGACAATCACGTGACTAGATCTAAACCAATCAAAGGCAGGATCATAGATTGCTGTTTTGAACTAATAGAATAATAATAAAAGTAGTTATCCCGGACAAAATGAACCCGTTAAGGCATGCATTAATGAAAAAACTGAATGAAAAGTTTTTAAATATCTAAGAATCAAATTGATAAACAAAAGTAATCAAAAGAGTTAATAGAAATTCAATAAAATAATGCAAAGGTTAGAGAAACTAAATATTGAAGCAAGATTAAATTAGATAGCAAAGCAAACTATTTCGTTAGGGAGTAATTAAATATTCTTTGAACAAGTTTAAGGAAAACTACATTTTTGTTAAGAAAATGTAGATGCTTGTTTAATCTCTCCCTTTTTACTATTACAGTTGTTTGAATAGCAAGATAATGTTTAGAATGATTTTATAAATATTTTAATGATGATATTAATAGTAGTTTAATATTCTCCAGATTCTTATAGACATTCGTGTGTGTTAAGATCTAGACTTCATAACATAACTTACATCTTTGATAGTATCTAAATCCACTAATCTTTTCAATCTTTTCTAATATTTTGAATTAAAAGGTTGATCACTAATCACTTGGTACTTAGCGAATCACAAGAATATGGATATAATTTTGCTTTAATATATTATCGGCTGATAAATGGCGGTTGTCCGGATCCCTGTTTTACCGCTTGCAAAATAGAAGCGATAACAAGTAGTTGATCCTTTCAAACGATAACATGTATGAACGCATGTAAGATCTAAAGCAAGTTGACGTAAATCATAATCTCAAATATAGCCGAAATTTATTGGTGCGGGGGTTGTCAGTCTTCACAAGAGATGTAAAAAGATTGGTTTTAGAAAGCTTTTCGTTCTCAAACACCTGTTGATCCATAATCCCACTGATTTCGAAAGATGTCTATTACCTTATCCAATTAATCAAACAGGTAAGTTGTCAGTTAATTAATTGATGGACTAAGCATCAAAACCAAAAGAAATCCATTATTTTTCTACAGTTGCTTTGGAAACAATTTATTTATTTATTTATTTATTTATTTATTTATTTATTTATTTATTTATTTATTTATTTATTTTTATTTTATTTTGTATTTCAGCCAGTCAATTTTTAAAAGCTTTTTTTTAATAAAGTAATAATAGAATAAGATACTTAAAAGAATTATTAAGGAAAATGAAATCAACTTCTATTGAAAATATGAAAGTAATATAAAAGATTAAAAAAGAAAGAGAATGATAATATCACTACAAGAATTGCCTTGTGGGGAAAAAAAAAAGAAATTAGTTATCAATCTATATAAAAGAAACCATCTCTATGTTAGTAAGAAGATTACCAGAAGTAAGAAATTTATAAAGAAAGTGCACTTTTAAATCATATTGATGATAGACATATAATTACAATTATTCCATTGATTTCCTACGAATTAAAATTCTTACTATTCAACGCAGATTAACATGTAAAATTCTTCCACCTTGGTCTGTAGATGGTCATTTATAAGTTTACTCATTAAAAATATAATAAAATGTTAGAATTAAATGAGAAGAATGAGCTCATTTAATTATAAGAAGGGGCCATTATTTTATAGTATAATTCAACGCTTTAACTATTGCGCAATAAGTAGTGAGGAAGTAACCTTTATAAAAACTGCAAATATCGACTATTTGAATCAGAAAACAATAACTCCTAGATAAGTTTCTTGAATTGAGAGACACCTGTATAATCATTCGATCTTCAGAAACATTTAATAATAATACTGATAATAGTAAAATGTTCTGTAAATTCTGCTTTTAATATGAACTTAGCTGAGCCAAACATTTTTAATTTTTTTCCAAAGACGAATCTTTTATTAAGATTCATCTACATTTTGTTTTGTTAAAAATAGAAAGACGACATTCATCAAATTTAAGATTTAAATCATCAATACATGTAATTGACTTTTAACCTATTACAAGTTATGTCATCTTATCGAATACTTTTGAAGAGGTACTTTTCAATTAGGATTTTGTCATTGTGAAGAAACCTTTATAATACGTAGACTAATATTAAAATATTTACATTTTTTTATCCTTTGATTTAAATCCATAATCAGGCCAGTGAGAATTAGGTTGAGGACATTCTGTTGTAGTTTGTCTATAAATTTCTTACTGAAAATAATAACACTTTCCAAGAAAAAGTTACGTCAGAGTCACACAAGATGATGGATGGAAGGTAATATGGGAAGTTAGTTACAACCCTCGTCTGTACAAGTTTAAATCCGTTTGGAAATTGACAGACAATCTGTTATTTCCTAAATATTTCCTTATTTTGTTGGGATGACATAAAATCCATGGGGTGGGGCAGGGAAGAGATCCATAGTGATCGGATTAAATCTCCATTGGTTTAAGGAAAAAGCTTTGTTAACTTTTAAATCATATCCTTTCTGTTTCTTGTACAACATCATTTTATTAGCTACTGTAGTAAAAATATTTAATATATATATATATTTTCCTGTAGGATCTATTTACAGATTGCAATAATTTAAACATTTTACAAATGCTAATTTCCGCGAAATTTAAGGAATTTTTTCTTTAACAATAAAATTCTTTTGATTGAAGGATCAGCAATTTTCTCAGGTAAGTTTCGTCGCCAAATAATGTAATAAAAGGAAAAGAACTGAAAAAAAAATCCAAAGAAAGCAAAGGTGTTAATGGAGTTGCTTATGAGAATGACGTGATGGCGATTCCTGTTGTTATGCTATAACTTGGTCGTGCCGGTCTTTGTTCTAGTGCAGGTGTGTCCTTCTCTCGAGAACGCCGGCACGTGCCGTCTTTTGTCTTCGCCGTGAGTTTTACCTGTCCGCCGTTAAAGCGCGCTCTCATCCAGCAGGTGGCGTTTTCTTCCGCTGAATCTTGGCAGACCCCGATTCCCGACAATCCTTTTTCCCAGGAAGGGATTTGGAAGTGGAAGCCAAGAGGTTCGCTTCGTGTGTCTTGGCTGGTAGTAACCCCTTGCTCTTCTTAAAGGACCAGTTAATAAGGTTGACAGATTTACGTCGGTCCTTTTCCCTTAGCGCCAACACGTGTTGTCATCTCCAAAGCGAACAAACAGCTTAAATCTGTGAAGATTGTCAGCATCGTAGAATGCGTTCGGAGATCGTTCCTTCTCATCGCCTGAGAATCGTCATCTTGTCGCAACGAAGTTCTTGGATAGATCTCGCCGAGAAGTTGCTCTTGAGGACAAAAGGACACGTGCAAACAACTTACTTAGCGTTCTTTTATCTTTCAACGCAAATGCTTCTAATATTTCAAGAGTAATTGTGGGAAAATCAGACTTTCTGCCGAAACTGAACAACTTAACGAAACTTGCACAGATTGAGTAATTTTTTAAACCCATTGAAAAGTTACCGTATGAAAGTTCTCGTCTGAAAATTATATAATAAGGCCTTTGATATTCAGATCCAAATAGTATAACAAAAGTTTATTAGAAAGCAAGTAAATAGGAGAAAGAAGGTAGAATTTGATCAAATAAAAAATTGCTTTGACAATAAAAGGGCGGGAAAGTCTTATATAAATGAAATTGCTCATGAAAAGAAGTTGATAACGAGAATTTATTTTGACGCCTTGGTTGAAAATATCAAAATAATTATTAAATAAATAGTTTTGATTTCTGAAATTATACTCCGAAGAAATAGATTTTTTAAAATATAAAATATCTTATTATTTACAAAATTTGTGATGTCTCTAAAATTGTTTTGAAGATCTTTAAAAAGAACAAGATTTTGTTCAGTAAAACAAAACCAATTACAAGATTAAACCTGAAGTGACTTTTATCCTCCTAATATGTAATTTATTTCGTTATTTCAATTAGCTTAAGTCTTGCTTCGCTGCGTTTTGTAGAATTTCTGAAAAATAAAAATATCAGTTTAGAAAAATTCTTAAATTTCATTTGATTGCGAGTGTATGAACTCTTTGATAAATTGGATCACTGATTCCAACATAAAAAAAGTGAAAATTGAATTAAAGAATCTGTTTTCATTTTGAGAAACTCATCGTAATATGAGGAGGATGTTGGTTTCAAAAATACATGCAAATAAATAAATAAATAAATAAATAAATAAATAAATAAATAAATAAAAACTAACGACAACAGCAACATATAAACTTCTACGGAAACTTCTAAATGGTAAGGATTTTATAATGTAAACCATTATATCTTTCTAATTACATTTCAAGTTATATATAAATTCCAATTCATACAGTTCAGATAGAGCTAATTATTGGAGCTTAGAACAAAGGTAGCGCTTCATCGTAGCGGCGTTAATTGGTCTATGATTGGCACCACCAGAGGGAGAGAGTGGTCATCGCCTACTAGCAATCAGCCATTGAAGAAAAGGGTATTTCTCATAGGAAAAGCTTTTACGCTCACATGAGTGTCCTCATGGTTTTTTTTTTCCTCTTCTTTAAAGGATGTAAATTCATTCTTTTTAAATGTTTCTTCTTGTGAACATAGTTTCTCCACGTTTTGTCAACTTAGTTTCTTTTTTATAACTTGGACATCTTTTTTAGTGTAGTTCTTTGAAATCTGATAAAAAAAAGAAAAACTAATCATCATTAATTTCAGTAAGATTATTTTTTAATACCTGAAGGAAAAAAAATTATACCAGTTTTCTTCATATCAGACAAAATGACTGACTGTTAAGTTTTAGTTAAATTAATATTTTGATTTAAAAATTGGAATAAACATATTTAACGTGTAATAATAACAAGACCATTACCACACTAAGCATTAATATGTTTTTATTGTGAATGCTTAGTGTAGTAACAGTCCACTATCTTGTAATTTTTATTTCAATTTTCGCAACTCTTTTAAAGTAATTTTAATGGGAAATTGTTATTAATGTAATACCACCAATGACGAAAACAAATCTGGAAATTAATTTCGGATTCATAAATAAAAGCTGTCTTTTCTGCATCTCATCTGAATGAAATGTATTATTAATTTTTTGCTAAGATTCCGTAGTGTTCGTATTTAATATAACGTAAGATGTGCCTCCATTTTATTATTGTTCGCACTCGAGTGATTGATTTATCTGTCATGAACTTTGCTCAGATTTATTCTTTAAGACAAATAAAATTCCCTATAAGTAAATAGATAAATAAATAAAAAGTTAAAAGACTAGCTATGTTGTTTGCTACTCAATTTAACTTTAGAATAAAAGTTTCTGTATAGATTACTAACTGATCCATTCAAGTGCTGCGATTTATTATTTGTACGTAAAATAATTTTCAGTGAAAGTAATATTTTTTTTTTTAGCATTTATTATAATACTATTCCTACAATATTGTTATAATAATTAATGGAGAAGTAGTTTTTACGGAATATGGTGAATATAATAAATCAAAATAAGCTGATGTTATTTTCTATTTTATTTTGACTTGACTTCAGTTAAAATAGGTCTGTCGAAAAGGACGATAAGATTCCCGGGGCCTGTAAGGGTTCCGCATTAAGATTATTTTTTTTTGTTTGTTTTTGACTTCAGAGGGCCCCGTAAGTTCTTCTCCCAGCGGAGTTTTCGGAGCCCTTACAATTTGAGTCTTACGTTTCAGTATGTAATTAAGAGCTTAATAAATATTAATCAACATTTATCAAACCTTACGATAACTTAATTCAATTTTATATAATTAAAGGTTTAATTTTTTTATTTTTTTTATTTTGATTGCCAAACAATAACTCCAATAAAAAAAAAAAAATATTAGTTTTTAGGCTTTGAGAAAGAAAAGAAGTCATGTCTTTTCGAAAATTAAGAAATATTTATTTCAATAAATGTATGGTTTTATACGTTTATTTTGTTTTTATTTTGAAGATTTGAAGACTTTTCAATAAATATTAGTTTTGTTGTTCAATTTAATCAAATGATATACGGCTTCGTTAAGTATCCGTCACTGCTCAAATCTTCAACCAAAAGAGTAAAACAAACCACTTCTTCTTGGATCTATAAACGGAAAAAGTACTTTGAATTTTATTTTGCGCCAAAAATTACTTTGCAATTCGGGAACAAAATTCAGTTACAATATTCGAAGAACAATAACAATAAACAGACTGATACTAAATCTTTAACGTATATAGAAAATTGTTATCAATTCAATGCAGCGAAAAACTTACAAAGAAAATGAAACAAACTAACTTCACGACGGATTTTTACATCTGCTGTACTGCGTTCAATAAAAACAACAACTTTTAAACATTCATCCTAAAGATTAACTTTTTTTTTTTTTAACTTTATAGCTTTATTTTAATAAACAAAATTATTAAAAGGGTTAAGTTCGATCCATTATAATTTTAGTACAGTTTAATGTCTAGTTTATTAATAGTGGACTTCCTCAGACGGATATGCTGAATAATGAACTTAAAAAAATAATCAGGAACTTACATTTCCTTAAGTCGTAACATGTGATATTTTTTAAAGTAAAACATAGAATCTGTTATTCTATATAAGTTATGGATACAGTAATAGAATGATCAGTAGACGTAGTAGGTAGAGACATTAACAGTTTTAAAAGCTTCATTACATTGGACTCTTCGAAGTTTTAGTTTTCCTACCCAGTATCGAATGGGGGATATTAATAAATACATAAATAAAAAAAAAAAAACAGATCAATCGCAAAACACGGATATTGGTTTGGTCACGAGAATCGTCCAGATCTGACCTCGATAGAACTGGGAAACTTCCTGACGAACACCACTAGATAAGAGGCACCCTTTCATGGGAAAGTGCTCTCACAACCAATCCCCCCTCATAAAAACAAATGAACAAGAACAGTAGCAATTTCTTTCATTTAATATTAATAAACGGTATTTTGTATTATCATACTTTGTTTACTCTTATTAATAGCTAAAATTTTTAGTTTAATTTAATTGCTAAATTTTATTTATTTATTTATTTTTGTGGTCTTAAAAACTTCGTATCTCAAGTTTGACCAATATTTGATAGTTAGGATTTTAACTAAATTCCTAATACAAACAATAATAGCAATTTTGGATGTTTCAATAAATACTAGATTTGGTTGGTTTTCTTTTTTTATAAAATATGAAGAGTTTTATTTATTTTAAAGGTTAAAAAAAAAAAAAAAAAAAAAAACCTATCATATATTTCACATAGTATGGATTTATATAATAAGCTTTTACAAATTGTTTTCGTTGTGGTAGATTTTCCCAGAGTTTTTTAAATTTCTTTCTTTCTAAATTTAAATTTATTATTTTGTTTCCTCGAGACTGATATAATTAAATAAACTGTCTTAATTAAATTATTCGGGAAATAAGCATCTATTTTGATAGTTTATTAGTTAAATCTGAATTGTAGGAATAAAAATCCTTTGACCTAGATAGAAAAAAAAATTATATAAAAAATTATGTACGTGGTAAGATATGGATTGTGGACTAGAAACGAATTCCTTGTTTTGATGTGTCATTAGCATATTGTATTAGTTTAGCTGAGATGAATTGAAACACTTTCGCATTGCCTTTTTATGCAATTATTTATTATGATAAGTTGTATCTATATACTGACCGTTACGCTGAAAAAAATGCAATCAATTAAAACACTATTTTCCCATCATCTGTTTTGTCCAATTTTTTTTTTTTTCTCATTCGAAAGGGTGAAAAGTTAAGAGCGAGACAATTGTCTTGGAGGTATTTGCAGAGACGTTTTCATTAATGTAGTAATTGATGTCCTCCTGAAGCCCCATTGTAGTCTTAATGAGTGTCATTTTACGGAAAGTACCTATTAGCTAGTCTGTGTCTTTTTCGGAAGTTGTGTTGAACTGTCATTTCTTTTTTTGCTGGCTCCGTCGAAACAGTGGTAAAGAGGGAGGGGAGGCAGAATTGATGTTCGATCCCTTTTTTTTCTCCCCCTTCTTCTTTCCCGTCGAACAAGACGTCAATTTGCCGAAAGGGGTTAAGCAGCAAAGCGCGGAAAGTGTTTATCTTTCGGGTAATGCATAATAAGAGATGGTCCAACGGAAAACTTATTCTTTTCCCAGAATTGTGCAATAATTTACGCCGAGAAGGTGTCAGAGCTGGTGGAATGCCATCCATTGTGGCCCCGATGCTGACATGGCTAGGTGCTAGCACTGAGCTTGGGAACAGGTTTGATTGAATGTTTTCAGCGTGGGAACATTCATGGGAGGTTATTTTGGGCCAGCAAAGGTCAAGGCTAAGATGCTGCTGCTGCTGTTGGTTGCTCACTGCAGTCACAGACTGTTGAGCCACCGGGTTTACACACGCGCTAACTAGGCTCCGGGGCTTCGCCGTCCGTCCGCCCGCATGATCTGGATAAGCCGCCACTCCACTAGGATTTAGTTATTTCTTCTGTAATTTTGTGAAACCAGATGAGTGTACCGAATCGGGATGCTCTCGACGATTGGCACACGGGGGTAAGTAAACGCTTACTTTTCTTCTCACACATTGTCTTTTATTTAGAATTACGTTCTTATGTTTTTACTGAAAAATTGTTTCTCTTTGTTTTCTTTCCCTACACGTCTGAGAAACAATTAATAGCAGAAAAACTTCAGCGAGATCGTTCCAAAAAGTTTTATTTAGATAACTCAAGATTTTTAAACTTCATTTCCAATCAACTCACCTAACTTAATCACAACTGAGATATTTTACCTAAGTGAATATTTATTCTAAATTACGAACATATTAACAATATATTAAATACTTGTTATTAAATATTCTTTACAGTTATTATGCCTGTTAACATTTTTATCTATACGAGCTTATCAAATAACCAAGCTTTGTAAATATCAAAATTACATTTTAAAATGATTTTTCAGTTTTATTTCATTATTTAGAAGCGATGACGAAATTTACATTATGTCCAATTGCTTTATTCCTAAATTGTTTTTAATTTATTTAAACTAAAAGCCTATTTTTTCCCATTCATTTTGATTACTATAATTACTATTTTCATCAAACTTTATTCTTATAATTTACTTGCGCGCAGTTCAGTCATTTCTACCTTAGTTTCATAAAATCAATAAAAATTAGTTTTTTAAATTTTGCAAAATATTTTGAGTTATTAAAAGTTTTTGTGCTTAAGTTTTAATTCACAGCATAAATTCTGAAAAATGTTTTGAACAAATATTTCAAGATTCCATTAATGCATTAAATTTTGGAAAAAATAAGGAAAATGAATTGTATTTTTAATTTCTTGATGTATGGAAGGAATTTTAAAATGTTTAATAATTGAAAAGAAATAATATTGAAGGAGTACATTAAACAAAGAATAAAAACTTTAAGATGAAATTAACTTATTACTTAAAAAGTTTCTGAATTATTTTTAATATTTATTATATTCTTTAAAAAAAGTAAATTAAGTTTAACTTCTTTTTTTTTTTTTTTTTTTTTTTTTTTTTAATATTGTGGGACTAATTTCAAATAAAATCCTTTAGTAGAAATTAATTAGAAATATATATATTAATTGATGATAATTTAATTTAGATGTAGATTTGAGAATATACATTGTTTTATTAAAAATCGCAATCTGTAGAAAAAAAAAATTGTGTTTTTAAAAAATATTGATGAGCTACTTCAATAAATGGATTCATTCTACTTCAAAAATAGTGATTTTTATCTTTTAACATTAAGATTTTTATCTCTTACGTAAAATAAAGTTTTTAAATTTCAAAAGGAAAAATGTTATTGAACCTGTCAAGCAGTTTTGAATTATTACCGGTATACATATTTTATTTTCAGGTATTTTATGGAAACTAAAGAATTTTTAAAATCTTTAATTGATATGCTTATATTATTATTATTATTATTATTATTATTATTATTTTTTTGTAACTTGGAGAGTTACTTCAATGTTTGCTTAATTTGTGATTATAGATAGTCGTTCATCCGTAGTTTTTTATCCATTTGAATAATTTTTTAATGATTTAAATTAATTAAAATAATGTACATGTGCTCAAAATAAAAACTATTTTCTATTTCAAAATTAAGTTTTTATTTTGAACACATCGAACTTTATTTTCTATTTCAAAGTTGTAAGTTCGATAATTTAATTTAAATGGATAATAATAAGTTGGTCAATGAAAGTTCCATTTATTCTTATATCTACTGATTTTCAAAAATTAAAACTCTAGTAGCTGTTGATTGTTATTTCTTTACTAGTTGTTTTATGTGTGCTCGGCGGTTGCTCACCTGGGCCGGGCATTTTCCCATGGCTTTGAAGCAGCCGATCCCCTCCTTCGCTTCCAGATATGAAAGGGGCGAAAAAAAGAAAGAAAGAAAGAAAGAAAGCATATATATATATATATTCTATCTAAGAAGGCGAATACGATATAAAAACGGAACTGTAATTGACTTTCAGGTTTTCCTCAAACATTTGTGGCACTACTATGTATCTGAGCACTTCATTCAGAGAGAAAGGGAGAAGAAGAATATAAATATATATATATATAAAAAAAAAAAGGTAGCACTACTTAATTGAGTGGGTATGTGATGCCATCCAGTTTCCCTGGGGAGTCAAGTGAACTGCCGTCCCTTTCGCTCGTAGCCAAATACCTGATTACAACCATTAATTGACCAGGAAGGTAAAGCAGAATACTAACGAGCATAAATTACTGCCAATTCTTTTTTTTTTTTCTTCTTTCTTTCTTTCTCTCTTCTTCTTGATATACTTTCATTTAAACCATATTGTAGTAATTGCTTTAGACTTAAATACCGCAATTTTCCCATATCCCTTATTGTAAACTTCCATTTAAAATTGAAATGAAAAAGTTTTCTATCACCTTATTTTTTTCTTTCCAAATTATCACCTGAGCGAAATAAACATTTTTGAAAAAAAAATACAAATTTTTGCTTCAAACATTTTTTCTCTACAAACTGATATGCGATCTACAATTTTTTTTTTTTAATTAAAAAAAAAAAAAAAAAAAAAGGTCCTCATTATTAATTGCAATGGACTTCTATAAATATATTATGCAGATAAATATTACTTTTCAAGAAAAACGTTTTTTAAAAGACTTCGTGAGGTTTATGTTTTTCCCATCTTCATAAATGCTATTTACAAAAATAATTTTAAATTTGAGTTATACTAAGCGAAGCACAATTTCATAAACAAATGTTTATAGAGTAACTTTCTTTTTAATATTCATATATATTGTTGACCTAATTAATAATTGTCTTTGATAGCTAAATTTTGAAGCAATATTAAGAAAAGAGTGAATGATGAATAACTACGTCAATAATTGATGACTCAATAAATTTATGAAAGTTTTCAAAACCTTTCTGCATCTGTAAACCATAAGTTCATTTTCCCACCATGAGCGCATTGAAGTTTTATGGGAACTCGGAATAAACATTGTAAGTTTTTTCTTTTGAAGTTTTGAAGATTCGTGGGTATTCGTTTGCACTCCTGTTCCCTTAGAGATCATCCACAGATATGAATTAATTAAGAATTATTTCCTACATAAGACACAAATTTCGGAAATAAAGAAAGTTAGTTCTCTTCACTTGCTTCAACTGAATTGAATATATTGAAAGCAGTCAATTAATTGTTTAAAAAACCCCCGAAGATCTTTTGTTTACAGTAAAGATAGAAATGATCGTTATAGTAGTGATCACAATCTTTGGAGAATCTTTGAACTTAATTATTGAAAGGTTTCCTTTGTGGTAATTGCTTTTTTAAAATTATACTATTATAAAACAGTTTCAATTTTTGAACAATCAAGTAATGAATATTCATAATAAATTTTTAGATTGGAGAAATGTTTTCGATAAGTTTCAGTATTCATCTTAAATTTACCTAGATTATTGAAATTAGTTCCTGCCAAATAATCCATTTGATTGTTTTTGAAATGTCTCATCTAAAGTAATATTTACCTTCAAATGCCATTAGTATTATTATGATCTAAATGAAGTTGAAATTAACGTAACAATGGTGACAACACATTTTAAAAGGATTGTAATTATAATCTCAGATAAAAAAAAAAGAAATCTGAACATTCTAAGAATTTTTCAAAATTATTTTGTTATAACAAATCCCCATTATTATTATTATTTTATTTTTATTTACTGTGGAAAATGAATGAATGTTTCTAAGGATGTGTTGCCATCTACCGTGTTTTAATGCCAGTCAAATAGATTAGTTATTTAGTAGTTTATTTACTATTGGAAACTAAATATTTATTAATATTATTGTTGTTGTTGTCTCTTTGTATTTTTGTTATCGTAGGTTATACATTTTTTCTTCTGATTGTTTCTTCATATAACGGAGGAAAAAAAAAATCATGTGTGCGATTAAAATTATGGAGATTAATTTTGACCAGGAAAAAACAACAACTTAAAAGATAACGAACCATATCAACTTAGTTAAGAAATCAAAATAGATTCAGCTTGTTCTTAGGAAAACGGGAATTTAAAGAAAAAAATAATTAATACCGGAATAAAAACAGAATTTGAATGTATTTCGGAGCTTGAATAATAGGTGATGTCTTCGTGGAAGTTATTATTCGTCAGGCGTCCTTATAATATTTATTATCATTGAAATATAAGAGTACAAGACGTTAAAAAAAAATCTAAAGTTATGGGTTAATGTTACTACGAATATATTCTGTAGCCAATAACATAACAATAACATAACTAAACTTTGTAACGAACTCTAGTTTCGAACATGAGATAATTTCTAAACTCAAAATTGCCTTTCAAATCTTGTATGATGTTGTGGTTTTTAAGAACTTTTTAATTATTTTTCTCTTTTATTATGTGTTTATGGTACTTATCGGAAGATGATAAATTTAATTCAAAATATTAATAAGTAATTAATGTAACAGTATAAATTATATAAAAAAATAATAAACAAATAAAGATACTACGAAATAATGAGCAGATCAACAAAATCATGACAAATAAGATATTTAAATTAAACAATATATTTATCTCCGTTTTATTTACCTTTGCTAATTATAGTCTTAATTTTCACAACTTAAAATATTAATTTTAATATACATATATATTTTATTTCATTGTTGGTAGTTTTTTATGAAGCAATTTTTGATAATGTAATTTATTTTGAACATTTTTTAGCAAATTGATATTTTTAGCAAATATTTACTCCGACTACTGTTAGGTTTTTGTGTTCGTTTATCAATACATTTATTCGACTGCAACTGAACCAATTTTCATGAAATTTGTAGGTAAATTGACGTTCTCCTCGTTCGCTTTGGTGGGAAAATAATAATTCCTACAGAATGTCATCATTAGAAATTGTCGTAGCGCAATTTTAAAAAGAAATTAAAAAAAACTAAAAAACAAAAAAAAACCAGTGTTATCAGTGACAAAACAGAAATATGAGCCAAAGAAATTAAAAATAATTATAAAAAATGAATGTGTTACTTTTTATAGTTATGATAATTGATGCATTTTTGAAAGATCCAGTAAAGATAGTTTCCTTCGCATGCTACTGTTTGTAATAGATGCAGATTAGAATGCAACGGGTGAGGCTCATCGAGGTGTCAATTATCGTAATATTTCAACAGTATAATGAGCCGCAATTGCTTATTATAAAATACCATGTTCCTATTCTCATTTATTTCCGGAATTCGCGTTTTCGTGAGAATTTATTTCTAGCAATTTCACTGAAAAATCGTAGATTTTTTGTTCAGCAGAATTTTATTTTTATTAAATTCCATGATTATTGGTATCACCCAAATTTTTTTAATTGATAAAAGTAGCCTTTTTATTTACCAGCAATGCTATAGCCTCATTGAAATAGTTCAAAGATTAATACACAATGTTAAGACAGAAGTTTTGTTAATTTTTCTCCAAATGGCATCAGGATACAGGCATTATTAGATCCCGTTAGACCCCGCCAAAATGAGTTTATAATCTTGTCTTTTTGTGTGTGATTAAAAGACCTGCTTTTGTCGTAATAGATTTTTTTTTTTTCTAAATTCTGTCTTTGAGCTAAGGAGAGGAATTTGATGATTTCTACACAAATATAATAATAAAACCTATATGATGCAATTTTAAGTTGATATATTTCGTCAAATTCATGTTATCATCATCATCAATAACTTGTTCAGTCATTTTGTTTCTTCACTCTTAAAAGTTACTGTTTTTTTTTTTGTTTGTTTTTGCAAATGGATTCCTCAATTAAATATCGTTAAGTAACATTTAACGTGAGCAGGTTGAAATATTTATAAACAAGCACAATTATTAAAATTATTAGCACACATATTAAAAATAAGATAATTAATTCATTTAAAATGATGAAAAATTCTAAAATACCTATCGAGGACGGTTTCAACTCGCTAACCATCGGGTTAACATCAGCTCAAGAGCGGGTTATTTTTAACGTGTGAGCTAATAATTTGAATAATAAATTGTCGTTGTTTATTAAATACAGTTATTAACAAGTTACGTCAGAGTTTTTAAAGATTTAAATTTTAAAAATTTTGTTTCAAGAATAAATGATCTTTATCAGTAAACTACGTACATGAAACAAACAAAACAAACCTATTCCTTAAATTAAGGAGTGTGTTTTTTTGTGATTTGTTGTTATAGAAGAGTCAGTTAGTTTACTGCCATGCCATTTCTTCCATCATTTTTGTTATTTGAATAGAACAAGGACTATGTAATTTTATTTGGTCTTAGAACGCCGTAACCTAAAGATCCTTGTTCGCTACGAGAAATCTAGGATCTTAATCGAAGCAATGGGTTGATGGAGAAACATTAATCAGAAATCCACAGGTTCGATTGTTAAGAATAAAAAAGTGAATCGGAGATCAAATATAACAGGTCGAATTTCGAAGGAGCGTCATCTGGGAAAGTTTTTTTTTTTTTTTTTTTTTTTAGGAAGTTAGGGTCCTGAAAAGATTATGGTTAAGTCTTTCTGTTTGCTTTGCATAATTAATTTGTAAGTTGCTGTATTATCAGTAAAATTAGAAAAGAATAACTAAATATGGATAGAAAAGAAAGAAATAATGAAAATAGTTAAAACTGCACCGCTTTAAGATGTCAGTCTTAAAAAAATCTTGACATTTTATTCCAAGGGTTGTAACTTCAAGAAACTTTCATTTCTTTCGAATAACTTGAAATACAACTGATAAAACATTTTTATAGCATTTTAAAGTCACTTTTATTCATTTCAAAAATTCGGGCATTCAACCAAAAGATGTAAAAATAAATGTTTTTTTTTTTTTTTTTTGTTCCCTTCCAATATGGTTCGAATCCATCCGCAGAAATGAATTTCAGATGAATTGCTTTCAGATTTAAAGATTTAGTTTTTAATTTAATTCTGTTTTTGTGTTTTTTAAATCAGTTAAATGGTAAAAAAAAACCAAACAAAAAAAAACAAAACCTATATATATATTCCTATATATCATCATTCTGTATTTATTATTATTATTATATTTTGGGGGGGGGGGGGGATAATTGTTCCACGATGTTTTTTTTAAAGAAATGTTTCCTAAAAGTAAAAAGCTGACTAATTTAAATCATTTAACAAGAGCTCCGTCGCCTCGTATGGAAAAACTTTGTTTGATGCCATAGGAACACGACAAATCTTCGCATCCAAAACTACGTTACTTAAAAATTCTGATATAAGAAAAAGTATTGCAACATTTTCGTATCACTTTCAATTTCATTATGAATGGCTTGTTTTCAGTGATCGATATATAAAAAAAGATTGAAATATAAAATTATTGAAGTGAAATACAGTGCAACTTGGATAATTCGAACGTCTTTAATTCGAAATCGTGGTTAATTCGAAGATTTCTCTTAGTCCCTTGAATTTCTTATTAAATCAATGTTACAAAATCGTGGATAATTCGAAGTTCAACTTCCTTATTTCGAAGTTTTTTATAAAAAATTTCGAACCATAACGACTTTTTGGCGTTCCATCGTTAAGAAATTCGACACGTGACAACTGAAATCCCCTTCCCGCCACCCTTCGACACGTGACGCTTCAGACGCCATTCGAGCTTCCTGCTGTCAGTGACACCATGTCTTTCAGTAAACCACGCGTGTACAAGAATTTAACGTTCGCTGAAAAGGTCGCAGTCATTCGCGAGGTGGAAAAGGGTATGAAGAAGAAATGCCAAATCGCCAACGAGTTCGGGATAGCGCCGAATTTCGTCGGTACATTGAAGGACAAACCAACTTAAGTGAAGCTGTTTTCCGTTCACTAAACATGCTTGAAGATTTTGCTAAACTTAAGCGACTGAATTCTACAAAACAATCAGACATTGCACAATTTTTTGAAAAACTATAATTTTCTGTATTGAATGTAATATGTACTGTAGCTTACGTAATATAAATCTTATTTTGTTTACATACATGTAGTGTTTAAGTCTTTCATACCATGATCTGTCTGAATAAATATTCACTTATTGACAGAATAATCTTTTCAAATATTCAGTGGACCTGAAATTAAAGTTAAAAGATGTAACTTGTTTAATTCGAAGTTTTGTAGTAGTCCCTTCAGCTTCGAATTATCTAAGTTGCACTGTAATATGTAAATATCAAATTAATTATTTATAAACGAACAAAGCTTTCTTTTAGTGTTTAATAAAACAATAATATTTTTATCAATAATTACAATTGAGTTTGAACATTACACATCATTTGGATATGACATACGTCTCCTCTTAACACCAACCGAAAATTAAAAAAATTCCGAACTAATTTCAAAATCAGTTTCACTTCATCATTTGTACGAAAAGAAGTCTTCTATACAACACAAGTTGTACCACAAACATTACATCACAGAAATACGACTCGTCATACTTGACAACCGCTACTATTTGGATTTTATAATATAACCTTTATCTCCCCTCCCAGTCCTCCAACAGACCACTCACATTTTTAATAAACCTTGCTTCTGTAATTTTTTTTTATCAAATTTTATTTCTGTACAAAAAATATAATTTTGAATTGTTTCTGACTCTTCTGTGTCACAATGCTTAGTAATTTTCTATTTTAGTCTTTAAATGTTAATGTTCTACAATTCTTATATTATAATTACAATATCAGTTTTTACAAATTATTTAATTGAATACTCAATGAAAATTAATGACGAGATTAGAGCCTTGTAGCCTACTAGTTAAAGAGTACGGACAATGAGTACCTGTGCCGTTCCAGTATATTATTGCTTAGCATTGTGTCAAATGTTTACTGGGTGTTATTTTCGCCAGTAACTTGCATAAGTCTGTTTCTGGTATAGTTCCGTTTCATCTTTCAATTTTAAATTTAGTTAAACAATGCTAAGAATATAATTTAAATTCAATATTAATGCCAGCAAATAATAATAATTTTAAATCTGACAGAATTTGTATTTTATTATTTTTCTTATTATTGTAATTATCGAAAGAATCAATTCATCGTCAATGCTAATTTCTTATTTCTTTTTTTTTAAAAAAAAAAAATAAAATAAAAAAAAAAAAAAAAAAATAAATAAATTGCATTTCCCCCCTTAATACGGTGGAGCGTCCGTAGGAGGTTAGTCAGATGTCCGGATTCTTATTGTCCCGAGTGAGCAGGAACGTTGAAGTCAAACTTCAGAAAGTATTAAAAGACGCCAAATAATTAACTCTTTAAGAAAAAATGTGATTTATTTTCTTCTTATTATTATTATTAACATAAGTAATGACAATATTAATTTGTATAACATCTTGATTCTTCTTATGCTGAAGAGAAATGCCGGTTTCTCTATAAATCGTGGTTCTGGAGGAGATATATTGTTTCTAAGAAGAGTGTTAGAAAGGATTTCAAACGATTCTAGCTTTGTCACAGATGCGAAGTGCAACGCTTTTTTAAACAGCCTTTGACAATCTTCTTAGCAGTTTTGTCTTGAGAGTAAACAAAACAAAATGGGCAAAAAAAACGCAAAAATTAACTTCATTACTCCGTTAAGTAACTGTTATTAGTAAAGGCGTTACTAATAACGCGTTACTTCCTATCCTAAGACATACAGCACTTGTTGGCATGGCCCGATTGATTTGCTCTAACTGAAGTGAAATATCCTTTTAAAATACATTATGTCAAAGTACAGTCCATGACAATCGACCATGTGTGTGTTAATGCACAGGCCCGGGTCTCATTTCTTGAATGATGTCCTGAATTCCCCCTCAGCCAACTTCCCTAAAATCTCCTTACAGATGCAGTTTACAATTACATATTTTTTGGTTATCTACAGTTCGTTACAGTCATGGGCTTTGTTGGAGCAAGCAGAATTTTAAACAAAGAAATAACCATAACATTTTTATGGCTGGCCGAAGGGAAGTTTGATAATATTACAGCAAATAATAACGAAAAAAAAAAAAGAAATCGTCAACGAACCGCGGGGTCCCAGGCGACCGTCTAGATTCGCCACTCCTCGGGCCGGTCCTGTAGTGCAATTCACAAAGGAGAACAATTAATGGTAGTCTTTAGAATTTGACAAGTTTTAAGAACTCATTAGTAAATAATTTGAAATATATCTTATGTAAATGAATCTATTTACTTTTTGGTGAGTAGTAGTTATTCTTTGGTATGCTCCTTGTTGTCTCTTACTGGCTGTTCGCCATCGTCTGATAACAATATCTAAATGTTATAGTAATTATTAATTGAATGGCATTGTTTTAATACCATGAGTGTATTAATTATTTCTTAATCTTATATAGCTAATCAGAATTATCTGACGAACGAAGTTTTCTTTTTGATGTCTTCTCATTAATTCAAAGAGTTTTTAGATACATGGTTCATTGGTTGTTTCTGTTTGTTAGCGAACTTTTGGTTAGTTTTAAGTTATATCTCCGTAAATTTGTGACTGCTAGATAGATGTCATCTACTTAACATAAAATCTCTATTTATTAATAGTGCTATTATATAAATCATTATTGGAAAACGTTACGCATAATGTAACTAAATAACGGAATAATTTTTAATTAACCTAACGGAAAACTTTAACAAAGTTAAATACTATTATCAGAAAACGTAACGGAAAAAAAAATTGTAAAAGATGATACATTGTTTCAATTTTACTGGCGACATTTCAGAAGCTTCTTCATCTCCAATGCGTTTTATCATCTTTCGCAAAAATTACACTGTCAGTTTTTCTCCCAATTTAGGAAATTTGAGGGACTTGATAGGAAGAAAACAAAATAAGATAAAAAGACAATTTAGGAATCGGCAAATTTAGCTGAATTACATATCTGTAATTAATTAGTATAATTATTTATGTGATAAACTTTAAAATAATTATTTTCTTCCTCACTCACGGCAATGTTTCGACATCTTTTACATAAACATATTTTAAGTAATGCGTAATCTCCAAACGTGAATGAGAACATTTTTTAATAATAATAAATAAATAAATTATTTTTAATTTATAAATATATGTACAAAAATACATTGTAAAATAATGTAAATTATATATTTATATATTTAAGTAAATTACTTATAATAAATAAATAATACCCTATCTTACTTCATGCCTAACTATTTTATCTCAGATAGAAATTTTAACTCGAAGTACATAATTTGTCAGAAACGATATTTTTTTTTTTTTTAAGATTCCAGTTTTTTTTGGACTATTGTAAGAAATACTACAATATGCGTCACTAAAATTATATTTAATAATAAATTAAAATATTTGATTTCTTATTTATATTATGAGTACTGTAGTGGTAAGGTAATGAAATTAACCTAACATTTCAAATGACATACCATAACATCAAATAGGAAAAAATTTAGACTGCATTAATTTTACAATATTGTCACACATTC
>JAFIDM010009631.1:9406500-9439245 GCA_023159025.1 Thereuonema tuberculata
TTTTTTTTTTTTTTGAAACATTTGTTTTATTTTAATATCAGTTAAATAACAGTTTAATAATGATAATTCTGCAGGCTTATATTTATATATTATTATCATAGAAACATTTAAAAAAGACAGCATATCTAGATTGTTTGTAAGGTAGTTGCATCTATCTTATCTAATTTGTAATTGTAATTAATTGGTATATTATTTTGTTAGGGCCAGTATGGATATTCAGGGCCACTGGATTCCAACTACCCTAGGGAGGCTGATCTTTGGGCCAATGTTAATGGTCAGTCTTCCCTGCCGCCTTATTCAGCACCTACCTCAATGCCTCCCAGCTCAACAACATCTCATTCTAGCAATGCTACAGGTTATTACCTTCAAGTAAGTACCTTCTTAAGATTTCTTGAGAATTATTTAGAATGTGTAGTGGTGAATCTTATTTAACCTGGATGATTCAAATAAAAGTAATTTACTGGGAAGGGATTTAAGACATTTTAGTTGGTGCTGTATATCAGAGTTTAACTAACTCACATTCGCCATATAAAGACTATAATTTTATAGAATAAAATCATATTGAAACAGTATGTTGCTAGCTTGAGTAAAACATGGTTAGCCACTAAAGTAAATATTCCAAAGATAGCATTACTACATCTTAAATTGTAATCAAATTTTAGTTATAGTAATTTTAATTATAACTTAACAGTATAATAGTTGCCGAGCCAATATGTTTTGTTTCTTACCATCAATTTTTATGCAAGTAATCTCAATGCCTGTATATGTTGATTGTTTTGCAATTGTAGGCTAGTTCTAATTCTGGTGCTGGCAGTATGGCTGACCTGAGTGGGAGCCAGCATTTACCCGCTATGGGTCATCACTACAGCAGTGATAACCACCCTGTTGACCTCTCCAGTCCTCATCGAACAGGTGAGGCACATCTTGATGTCAATGGGTACCGGGATAGGTCTCGGGATGATCATACACATCCATCTTTTAAACAACCCAATGGACTTAATAGTGCCGTGAATATCAGCATACCTGATCATCAAGGTACGTCAATTTAGTATTAAAATGCAGGCAGTCAAAGTTTGGAACGATCGTTTATTATTACAATGATCAAGAATAGTGGAATCAAGTGAGTAAGGAAAGTAAAAGTATTTTGCATCGTTGCAAGCTTGTTCATAAATTTTCTTCATCAAAAATGATATTTCTGTTTTGAAACAATATGCATATAGATTTTCGAAGTGCAACTATTATTTTTTTATATGTTTAATGATTTTTTTTTTTTTTTAAGTCCAGTGTTTTTCACACAGAAGAAAATAAAAATTTTCTTTTCAGAGATTTACTGCAAATATTCAAAATTATTAAAGAATAAATGAAAAGCAGAATAATTTAAATCAGTTGTCAGTATTAAGTCCCGTTTAAAAATAAAAGTGCCTGAATAATTTTAACGAAATTAAACTATAGAGGGTCTACAAAATTTGTAAGTAGTTTAAATGAGAATTAATATTAATATAAAGGACCAAACACACAAAGACAAAATAGATATAAATAAATAATTTCATAATAATAACATTACATGTTGCAAAGGTCATGTAATGTTATTTATTATGAAATTATTTATTTATATCTATTTTGTCTTTGTGTGTTTGGTCCTTTATATTAATATTTACACACACAACATGGATAATATTTAAATGAGAATATTCTTCTAAAACTTAATTACTTAAATTTTAACTTTTAAAGTGAAATGGCAACATTTGGAACATTTTATTTTGTTTTCTACGGTTTAATCAATTTTAAGAAATATCATAATAGATTTCTTAGCTAGCATAATAATAATAATAATAATAATAATAATACTAATAATAATAAAATTACTATTTAAGTAATAGTTTTGTGTATTTTAGTTAATTTAACTTTAAAAGTGTTATTAGTAATTAGTATTTTTATGAGATCAAAGTGCACTTTTGATAACTAAATAAATGAAATAAAAACATTTTTTATTGGAGTTTTTTTTTTTTTTTTTAAAGTGTTTCTTTTTAACTAACTATATTAGGTCAATATATTTTAAAATAAAGCTAACATCACTTCTGCAGAGTAAATTTAATAATGTAAAATAAAATAAAAAATATAGTAAGAATAATTTTTCTTAACAGATACAAATTATATAAAATGTAATGCTTTATTTTCTAAGTAATAACAATATTAGTAACTTGTGTTCTTTTTAAATGCTTATCTTTAAAATAATGATAATAATTTCTAGCCTAATTATTTACTGAAGAAAAAATAATTTTATTATCTTATTTACCATGACTGGAATATTTTTATCCCACTGACATTCTTAATTTAACTGTATATTTTAATTTAGTTAAAAAAAATCACAACATAATAAATAAATAAAAATAATAAATAAAATAGACTTTTTTAAATATTATTATTCAAAATAATGCATTAATGAAAAATCACTTCTTGGGAATTTAAACTCTGTGAAACTATGTGATAATATTTTTATGTGTAATAATGTATGACCAATATTGGGAGGGAGGAAAAAAAGTGCATGAAATCAGGAAAATGCAGCGTACTAACTGAAATAAACACACATTGTCATTAATGGAAGAATTGATCACTGTTTTGTGGAAATCCTAGAGTTACCATAAATAAGTTATCAGTTTTCACTTTATTGATGTGCTTATTCCTGGGCCAAAGCCATTTAAGCTCACCACAGTCCAACAGACTGTGTGAGGCCCTGAAACAAGCATAAAATCCATGAAGATTAGAGCGTGGGAAAATTTTGGGTACTACAGGTGTTAACTGATAATTAATTGCAAACAAAATAGAGATAGGACTCCATGCTCCTCCATATTTCTGGAGGCCTCATTCTATATGCAAATTGTATCAAAGCTCTCTTTCCATTTTGACAAGACAAAGGGGGGGAAAAAAAAAAGAGCACCATATTTCTACAAACTTTAAGGCACTTAGAGAAAATCTTCGAGTGTGTGTGTGTGTGTGTGTGTGTGAGAGAGCAGTTGCTGCCAATATTATCAACCCTCATCATGGCGCAACCACATCAGGAGTTCTCATTTGAAGACTTTGCGGCAACCTACATGGATTCGGCGCTGCATCTCCCCACCCCATACAACGGACTCAATGGTAAGCTGTCTGTAGGTTCTCTTTGCGACACATAACGATATTAATGTTATAGTCACCAAAGATCATTGTTGGCACTAGCTTGGAGCACTTCCTGATTCTTCTTAGGCACTGCTGTTTGTTCCCAAACACCCAGTTCCACTATTCTCACCCTTCTTTTAAAGCAGTGTGGATACTGTGATGGGAACTAGCAGCTTGTTTTCTGGCTGCCATAGAAAGGGAGAGAAAAATTCACGTTCATGCGTAAGTTATCTCTCCGATAGATTACTCTGTCAACATTTTTATTTGTGATGATTTTATTACTGTCAAAGAAATTTCTGCAGTGTTAATTTTGATTTTTACATCGTGAGCTAAAGAAAATGAGATTGTGAGGATTGATTGATCCACGCCTCGCATCACGATCACCCTCACTTATGAGAAAACCTCATATTTACTGTGTTTTACAGGCTTAAGTCATTGAAAAGAATTATGTCAGGTTTGTATTTCACTTTTTAATATCTATTTTATATGCTTTATATGAGTAGTTGGTTGAATCCATTCCCCATGTATTGACTCAGTTGCCTTATTGATTTAGGATTCAAGGTAAATCCAAGCAGTCTGCCATTTTTCCCAAGAGCTCCAACAACTGACGTCAAGTTATCGCTGTTGTGTGTGATTTCTAATTGAACAAATATTGCATGAATTTTTTTGCCTTTACAAATATTCATGGTCTAAAATCTTTCTTTCAACAAAATTCATTAAATGAGAAAGCAGAATACCTGTTAGAATTCATGAAGAAATTTATTTAGAATGAACCTCAACAAGATGGGTTCTTGAGAGTAGAAATAATGCAGACAGACTCCATTTTGGATCCCCTCAAATCTGCTTGGCATATTTTTCAGTGAGACAAAAAAAATAGTAGTAATTGTATTAGTAATAATTTCAAAATCTGCTGAAAAACTCATGCAAATTATATTTCTAGATTCAACATTCCTAAATTTGAATTTGGCTTCATTTTTTGATCAAATTGCTTGAGGGATACCATCTACATTAACAGATATTTTAATTTTTTATCAAAGTTTGAAATGTTTCTGTTTCTTTTTAGATATCTTATATTTTACTCTAGTTAAGTTTTTATCATTATCATGATTTTTTTTTTTTTTTAATGTATAACATTTTGCAGCTTTATTCCAGGCTTTAATTAAGGAATTTATCAAAAGTTATCTTAATTCATTGTAAAGTTACAAATTAAACAATCACAGATATCTTATGTTTTTTTCCCCCCCTTTAAAATGAACTTCAGAAGTTTCCTTTTTTTCATTTTTATTTTTTTTCAGGAGCTTGTTATTCATATAGAATTTATTAAAAATGGTGAGCTTTAATAAGCAAACAAAGCAAAAGATTTAGAGTATTGTATATTTTATTTTGCAATCTAAAAATTTCTAAAAATGTATAAATTTTAATGAGGCTTCTGTAAAATTGATAAAAATAATTGAATATAGTTTGTGGAAAATAGAATTTATGTAACAGTGGCTTATTCTTTCTGTTTATTCTTCATGTAATTAAAAAAAAAAAATAAGAAAACTTTTCATGAAATATTTTAAATATTGAAAGTTGATGCTGAAAAATTATAAAAATTATTCATACTTTATAACTTGCTCTTTTAGGTGGATTGAATTTCTACCAAGATAAGGTTCTGCAGCTGCAGTTAGGCAAGTTATTATTGCTTTAAATAATGATTAAGATAAAAAAAAAAATCACATAAAAATTGGATAAATTGTTAATGCTGGTTTACTACTAAGTTCAGTGATATGAGTTTAGTTTTGAAAATTTATTTTAAGATGAAAAACTAAATTGTGAAATAGTGAATTACTAACACTATCTGAATTGCCAAGATACTTTAAAAATTCATTGTAACTGCAGGCTTTCATTATTATTTTAAACATTAAGAATGAAACAAGGGCTGTCTTCAATTACACTCCTAATTGATACAGCAAACAAAGAAACTCGGAGAGATGGCAAAGAACTTACCATTCACACAATATTGCAATTAATTGTTCTTAAAAATGAAGCAATTATGAAGATATGTTCATTGACTTTGTCACTAAAATCTTGGGGGTCAAATGAACGTGGTGTTTCCCAGGCTTTGCATGGGAAAATAGGTGATAAAAACAGTCATTTCACATAGGGAAGTCCATATCATCTTGAGTCCCATGAGAAGAAACCTTGTCTTATTCATGGGTCAATGCATGTGGTGGCTTCAGCAGATTGGTTGTAGAAGGTTGCGTGGATTTAGCAATGATGAGCTGAAACATGAATATTTGTAGAGTCATCTTTTAAGTTGTTGTTATGTAGAATGTTTGAAATCATATTCAGTTGTAATACCTTCATTTTTCTTTTATTATTAATATTAGAAATATATAGAATTTCCATCCATTACAGAATATTTTCATTTTTTCATTAATGAGAATATAATTTGAACAACTGAATATATCCGTTTTCCATTTTATAACTGTGATATTAACATTAGAAAATCAAATCACATTCTAGGCTTTAAATTAGATTTCAATTGTAATTTAAATCTTCTTGTTATTTTTTATTTTCAAGTTATTTTTATTTTTAAGCAATTCTAAAGAATCAATTTGGTCAAAAATAAACAATTGTAAATGTAAAGCATTAGAATGGTAGAGAAATTATGTTGTGCTGAAAGTTAATTGTATACGTATACTGTATTTTAGTTAGACATTAGAATCGTTTATTTATTTAAGAATCAGTTTGTTTAATTATTAAAATGCATGAAATTTAATGGCTTGGGATAATGTCTCTCCTAAAGTTAAAGCACTTTCTAAGTTTTTAACAATATGTAGTTTGTTTGATATCTGCAGATGCAGCACAAATGATTCCAGGCTCATTAACTCCCCCAGATAAGGTGAATGGAGAACATGGCCATCATTTGGTCAGTTTGCCTACTTCCAGCTCCCTGAATATTGGCCCAATGGCACCAATACAGACACCTCCAAGTCCTAATCCCACACCCTCACCTCCAGGTCCTTTGGAAAACTCCAGACACAGGTTAATTTCTTAATTTTAATTTTTTAGTACGCATTAGATTTACTTTAAATTAACAACTAATATTTTTTCGGAATTAAACACATTTAAAGACCAGAAATTGCAATACAATACAAAAACTGACAAATGTGTAAATAGTGAGTGTTTTGCATGTCAGCAAAACTAGTCAACTGATTAAATTTGACGAGAACAGCAGTGTGATGTGCTCTTATCCTTTATTCTTACATATTTATTAATAAAACATTTCAGTCAAAGAAATTACTTAAGTAACACTGTAAATACTTCAATATATAAAATTTTTATAAAAATATATACAAAAACAATTATAAAAAATACTTCAGTAACATTATATAAATGATCAATTTGAATAGGTATTTAAGTAAACATGAATTTATTTAACTGAGGTATTTTATTTAGTAAAGTTAAATTATTGTAATAATTGAATATTTACTCCAAATAAATAGCCTTAATTGGTAAGTCCATATACTACTGTTTTCCTACGTAATTTTGGAATTTTAAGAATTGAGGACAAGTAAGAACAAGTTAATGAACATTGAATTCTACAAAAGTAGAATTCAATGTAGAGTATCTACATTAGTGAAGGGATATTGTGTCTTTATTTATTTATTTATTTTTTTTAAAAGGAAAAAAAAAAAATCCTCTTAACAGCATTAATTAAAATGAAAACATGTTCAAGTAAAGTATATGTTTCTTTAAGTTAATTGTAAATTATAAGCAGTCATTTCTAACAATCCCTATTAAGTGTTAAGTCGTTGTTTGCATTTTTTTTTTAACTGAAAGATGTTTGTTTTGTTTGAACAGTTATCAGTGGAAGGCTGTTCATCATAGTGATGGTATTGGTGGACAGCACATGCTCATGAGGTAAGCATAGAATCAGTTTACTTAATAAGATGTTATGTAAGAATCTTGGAGTATTTTCCCCTTTTAAATTACTTTCTTCAATGAAAGAGGAAAAATGAGGAAATTTTTAAGAAATAATTTTAGAATGCTTCACGAAGTAATTAATTGTAATTCATTATTTTGATAATCGTAATGTTATCAAAATAAGTTACTTTAATATTCTCATAAGATCTCTGAAAAGTTACCAATATGTGGATCAGTTTATCTTTTATTACATTATAAAGCACTCCTTTTTATTTTATTAAATGAGTGCTATATAAATAGATATGAATTGCATTTTCTCTGAAGTGAATGGCCTTTTTTTCAAAGACTAACAGTTTCTCTTCTTTAGTAAAATAATGAATGAAACTTGTTTCCTATGGATTTTATGAAATCATTTATAATTGTTTATCATATTTCCTTGTTTTTCTTAAAGCTTCTTCCATTCTTATTCTTGTGTTAGCTGCTGAAATTCTATTAACTGTTAATTTTTATTATGACTGTATGATGATAAATAAATTTCCTGTATAATTTAAATGAGAAACTATTTTCCCCAGTATTAATATTGAAAGATGTTTTTTTTTTCCCCAATCAAAGCCAGTTAAAAAATTTACCTTTTTTAAATGGTATTACAAATATTTCAAGTAATAAACTGAAAGAGTTATTTAACCAAATCAAAATTGAGCTATTTCCTTGATTGAGCAATTCCTTTTTTATTTCATGTGGAATGCTTAAAAACTACCAAATTACTTGATCTATTGATGCATGCTTTGTTTTTTTTTATTTAAAAAAAAGTTACATTGGTAATCATTTCTGGAATTGGCCTTCATCTTTATAACTATTTATAACTCATTTTCTTCTAGTTACAGGAAAAAAAAAATTAACTAAGAATTACAAATCTTAAGTGTACTTGATAGATAAAGGAAGGGATTATACATTCTAATACACTGAGGCAATGATATGCTAATAACTTGCAATTTGAAGTTATTCATTGATATTTTTTTTTTATTGATAGAAGTCAGCATTACATTTAAATTAATTACATTCCATATTTGAACCTCTTTTAAATTTTTAAATTTTTCTAAAAATAGTTTGTTTAATTTATTTTATTAATTGATGAAAATATTTTAAAACATAATTTGAAAAGTAGATATGTTGGTATTTTATTACAACTTTTTTTTTCTTCCTTTCTTTTTTTCTTTCTATTTGTTCAGTCACAAAGACCAAAGATTAACCAGGTTAGTGAGGCTTCTTTGCATGCCACATATTTTGCTTTAATGGCACTTAAATCTGTTTTATTATTTTTCTTCAGTTACTATTCTTTCTTATTTTTTCTAAAACTCTTCGGTTAATACAAATAGCCCATTTTATATATGTAATAGTAATTAAATATTTAAAAGCATCTGAAATTTTTTGTACTTTTAAATTATTAAAGATAAAATTTATAAAAGGTAAATATAGTGTAGTCAGTTGAACATTGAAAATATTATATAAATAATTTGTTTGGCAGCATATGTTCAGCAAAAATAAGCAATTAAAATCAGTATAGAAATAAATTAGAATTTCCAATTGATCAAAGAAAGAGTGATAGATTATTTGGTACAAATTCAGATGGTTTTATAGATAATTCAGAGTAAGAACAGTTATTATTACTATTATTATTTATAATGGGCTACTTCAACAGATCTTTGTCATCTATACAGAGGAAATAAACGATTATATTTGCTTTGTATTAAAAAAAATGTTCATTGGTCATATTATTATCATTAGCTAGTGTTACAGATATTCCAGCCAAACAATTCAATATACATTTTGCAGAACATATTAGTATTTGTTCTGCAAAATGTTCACTGAATTATTATTATCTCAAAAAAATTTGGACCCAAATCAGAAAGTCAGGAAATGATGCAAGTAAGCAACAGATATCAGTAGCAACTGCATGAGTTGTGACTTCAAGTTCCTGAGGCATGATTATTGAATTCCATATTAGTAATATGTTGTGCAAACCATTTGAACCTTCCAAAGTAACCAGTAGCCCTTAAGACATTCTTATTAAATGTGTGGTCAGATGTCCTCAGGATGTCAGCAAGTGACTTTTGGTCTGTATGGATTTTTATAGACTTAATTTCATGTTAAAACTGTGATTCACAAATCTAACATTAGGAATATAAACATCATTTAGACCAGTGTCTTGACCATCATTTGTGAATTGTGAAACAATAGAAAGGGGGATCTATTGAACAATTAGTTGTACTACATAACTTTCTGGTCGGTACCTGGAGGGATTTAGGATTTGAAAATGACTGGAGAACAGTTTCTACTCTACTGCATATCTATCTAAGAAGTTCAGACAAGATAATGTTATTGTCTTCATCTACTTCTCTTGATTTTTTTAAGTGGTTTACAGCATATATCTTCAGTGCTGTGCCATGCCATGGTATTTGGACAACTTTGAAAAGTCTCTAGAAATGGGTCTTAGCAATCCCATGTGACCATCCATAAAGCCTGCATTGTACAAATCTAGTTTAAGGAAAGCTCTTCAAAAGTATATATGGCTGGTCCAGAGACCCAATCAAAATTCCACAGAACACCTTTTAGACTGGATGGATTAGAGGCTTGTATTTTTAACTGTCTGCATGAAAAATTATTTTACCAGCTACTGTCATGAACTTGAGGACTAGTCTTCTATCAGTATCATTATTACCATTCAGGCTTAAGGTGGACCTACACATAATTTCATTTTGAAAACTTTATATTAATCAACTTTACTGTTTTTCTGAATATTTTGAGAGAAAATATAGTTGTTGAGGGGGAAAAAAATCTAGTATAAAATAATTATAATTTTTCTACAGTTTAAGTTTATTGTTTGTTAAAAATCTCTAACCTATCAGCTAATTAATGTAGTCATCTTCGTTTTCTTATCATAAAACACCAAAGTGTAAAATAAAAGAGGAAAAGGGCCTTGCAATACACCTTTGTAGGCTGCATGTTTTATTACTCTATCCTATGGTTTATTTCGTGCCTTACTGTAACAGTTGCAATATTTTTTTTTTTATATTTTCTTACACCTTTTGCTTTGTTGTGCAAGATTGGATGTTTTTGCCTCTGCTACTTTGATTTCTGTAGCTCTTTAAATCGCCTCTAAGGGATATGTGATTAAGTGAAAAATTTTCATCATGTCTCATTGACAGACTTGATTCATTCCTAGATAAGAAAACTTTTTGCAAAGGTTCCCTGGATCATATCTCAGGTTATACAAATATTGGATTTGACTATTGAATAATTTCTAAATTTTTCTAAAAGATCTATATTTTCAGATCTAGGATTCTTATGTTTTAGAAGCAGCATAAGACATTCCCAAAAGAGATGAGGTTTGCTCACATAAAGATACATTTTTCCTTTTGAATTATTGCAGTCGTTGAGTCTTAATTCATTTCTAGAATATATCCATTGATTCTATTAGATATCATTTTGTTGCATTGTAAGGTCTTCTCTATTTAAAAATGAATATGGATGTTCCATTCATTTCATTGCTGCTCTAGAAAGTTTACAAGATTAAATTTTACATTTTTACAGAATTACAGTGGAACTTTGATAATTCGAAAGTCTTTAATTCGAAATCGTGGTTAATTCGAAGATTTCTCTAAGTCCCTTGAATTTCTTATTAAATCAATATTAAAAAATCATGGATAATTCGAAGTTCAACTTCCATAATTCGAAGTTTTTTATAAAAAATTTCGAACCAAAACGACTTTTCGGTGTTTCATCGTTAAGAAATTCGACATGTGACTGAAATCTCCTTCCCGCCACCGTTCGACAGGTGACGCTTCAGACGCCATCCGAGCTTTCTGCTGTCAGTGTCACCATGTCTTTCAGTAAACCACGCGTGTACAAGAATTTAATGTTCGCTGAAAAGGTCGCCGTCATTCGCGAGGTGGAAAAGGGTGTGAAGAAGAAATGTCAAATCGCCAACGAGTATGGGATAGCGCCGAATTTCATCGGTATATTGAAGGACAAATCAACGCAAGTGAAGCTGTTTTCCGTTCACTAAACAAGCTTGATGATTTTGCTAACCTTAAGCGACTGAATTCTACAAAACAATCAGACGTTGCACAATTTTTTGAAAAACTATAATTTTCTGTATTGAATGTAATATGTACTGTAGCTTACGTAATATGTTTACATACATATAGTGTTTAAGTCTTTTATACCACGATCTTTCTGAATAAATATTTACTTATTGACAGAATAATCTTTTCAAGCATTCAGTGGACCTGAAATTAAAGTTAAAAGATGTAACTTGTTTAATTCGAAGTTTTGTAGTGGTCCCTTCAGCTTCGAATTATCCAAGTTGCACTGTACCATATTGCAATTGACAGGAATCAGTTGACAACTTACCTTAAAAGACCCTTATTAGCTTTTTTTTTTTTTTTCCCTTCTAAATTGTAGAATTGTTAAAAAAATAAGTATATATATATTTGATTTCAGAATTTTTTGAGAAACTTAAATATCAGTAACTTTCATGGCTGATGTGCTAAGAGAACACTACTAATGCTACAGAAAGAAATTCTTTTAATTTCACAAAAAAACCCATAATACTTTCATAATTATGAATTTTTATCTACGATGCAATTTCCTTTGTTCCGTAGCAAATATGTATTATATTTACATATGTTTTTTTAAATAAATAAATTGGTGTTCTTACAGTTAATAGCAATATAGGGGGGAAAAAAACAAAACTGAGCTTTAAAAAAAATTCTGGCATTAATTTGAAAACTGGAAAGCTTTTCCAGAAACTTGTCGAATAGAGCTTAATTAATAAATTAATTAAAAAATAAAATAAAAATCGTATATCTGAAAATTTAGAATATTTTTATCAAACGTTTGTCTTGATTTTGTTACTAGGGAAGCCATGAAGAAATATCTCAGGGAAAGAGGCGATCAAGTGTTGGTGATTTTACATGCAAAAGTTGCCCAGAAGTCCTATGGCAATGAGAAAAGGTAAAAAGTCTTTCAATAATCTTTTCCGTATACTGTATATTTTGCATTATATTCAAACTATTGTAAGAATTTAATTTAAATATTCAGTAATATTTGCATTTAAAGTTATTTCCAATTAAAACAACAAATTATTACTAAATTCACAAAGATACTGCAATACCTGACAAATCATTGTATAGAAATTTCAAGGAATATTAAAAAAATTTTGCTTAAAGGATCTAAATGCACCATGTATCATCAACATTTACAATGCCCTATATCCATCACCTGATTGGCCTTCTCTGAAGCTTTTCTATTCTAAATTTACTATATTTTATATTTTCCTTTATTCTTTTTTCTTTAATTTTCATTTAACTGTTCTCAGTTTACTTTATAGGTATTGTTGTAAAGGAATTCCAATATATCTTATAGGTTTTTCTGCCCACCACCTTGTATCTATTTATTTGGGGATGGTTGGAGACGCAAACGGGAGCAAATGTTGAGGGATGGGGAGACTGAACAGGGTGCTCAACTGTGTGCTTTTATTGGAATTGGAAATTCTGATCAGGATATGCAACAGCTGGATCTTAATGGGAAGGTAAGCAATGAACTATCACCTTCAGATAGTTGTATTTTTACATTCAATGATCAGTCGTATGACAGTTGGAAATAGCTAATTAGAGTGTATATCTTTAGAGCCTGATTATATAACAACTCAAGGTCCAAATTTGTACAGCAACAGTAACCGAATTCTTAAACTATTGAATTTCCACTGAAATATCAAAAAGAAAGTCTTTTACAATTCTGCGAAAGCTTAAAGATTTGATTGTTTTAAATGCTTGATAATTCTGATCATTTTTATGGCTAAGTACCATTTTGATTTTAAATGGCTCAATAAAAACATTCAACTTTAAGGAATGAAATGTGAAAAGGAAAAAAAACAAAGCAAAAACAAATTGGCATTTAAATTATCAGCATAAAAAAAAGAACAGGAGTTGGTAAGTAATATTAGGACTGTAATGATGTAACTTGGTTATTGAAGTGAGTATTTTTGTTGAGTTCTTATCTAAATTGGAGAAAACTCTAGTGAAGCATTAACCGTTGCCTGACTGTATATCATAATTTTAAATAAGATTCTTTTTAATCGGGGATTAAAGACCAACAACTAATTATTGAAAACAACAAATTATAATATGAATTTTTGTATTAAAAGATTATTTCCATTATTTTCTCTTAAATCTGTAATGAGAGATCCTACAACATCTGCTAATCCATCAAGAAGTGTAGGAATCTGCTCATTGCAATATACTGGAAGTAAAAACAAGAATAATTGAATTCTTGTACTGACAGTGGTAGGTTCCTGTTCAAGAGATATTTTTAGAGTACTATAGGAAATCAAAGCATATCATGCCTTTATTCTCAATAACAGAATGGGAAGTCAGTCTCATACCATTGCCAGTCAACAATAGAGAGCCAGGCAGTAGAAATTGAAGAATTGAAATTAACCTATTTTTAAGAAGAATAAAACTGTAATATTATACCTATAATATTAATAATAAACTAAAAAATATACAAGTACTGTTTGAAAGCTTGTCATCGCATTCATCATGTAAGAATTTAAAAATGGCTATGTTCATAGAGAAGTTCTGTAGTTAGCTAAACTTTGTTTTTATTATATATGAAAATTATTCAATGCACTTATATATGGGCCTTGTTCATGAGTTCTTTACGGAACTACCAGACAATATGAATAAAATGTCATTTACAGACATACTCTCTTATAGCCAAACCTACAAATTCTGGTAGAAAATTGACTATTATAGGATTAGTAACAATTAGTAATTAAAAGGAATTTTAATTGCCCTTTCAATAAATTTCAATACTGATTTCGGACAAATCGGTAGCTAGTGAGTAAATAAAAAGATGAACTTGTAATTAATTATTTTTTAAATAACTTTATTTAATTTTTTTATTTTTTTTATTTTTGTAAAAAAATAAATTAACACTTTTAATTAATTATTTTTAATTTTTTTATTTTATTTTAACAACTGTAACAAAATAATAATACTAAAAACGTTACTAATCCATTACTTTTTACTAAATATTACAAAAAGTACATTACCACATTTATAGTAATGCATTTTGATTAATACTTTTTCTTAACTTTGGTTTGCAACTGTTATTTTGGTCAGTTTTGTTTTATCTACAAGTATAAAATATTAAAAAATGTTGTAAATTGTTTTAAGTTAATCAGAATTTTTGTTTTAAGTTATTTAAATTAATGTTCATTTAAATTTCATTTAAGCTGTCCTATAGTTGAGTAGCTAGCCTTCTGTTATTGTTATTTCCTAAATTCTCTTATTATTTGCATTAATGTAAATATAAAACACAATAATGAATTTTCAAAGTTAAGTTTTTAAATCCTTTTTTTGAAGCAAATTTTGAATGCAGAATAAAGATTGTAATATTTTATTTCAGAATTACTGTGCAGCAAAGACCCTGTACATATCTGATTCAGATAAAAGAAAACATTTTATGTTATCTGTGAAAATGTTCTATGGAAATGGTGAAGATATTGGAGTGTTTCATAGTAAAAGAATAAAAGTTATATCAAAACCTTCAAAGAAAAAGCAGTCTCTAAAAAATGCAGATTGTAAGTATAAACTCATTCTTTTTAAAGGATTTTTTTTTTAAGCTTTGTTAGTTTGTTTTAATTGTGGGAGGAAGATTGATTTACCTATTTTAACCAAATCATTAATAATAAAAGAAATAAAAGACTAAAGTTAAATATGCCAATAGCTGTATGGGTAATAATTACTTGTGGATAACTGAAAAACTGATGCCTTAGTATACATTTTTTCCAATCATTTGGAAGTCTTTAAATCCAAATGAAGAATTTGGTAGGATTGATGTGGTTAGTGAAATGCTAATTCATGCCAAGTAATTTAATGGATCTTCCAGCATACCCTAAGGCATAGATTATGATTTGGAATTAGACAGCTTCTTTACTGTAGCGATCTAGACAATTCATCCACTCATTTGGAAGTCTTTGAAGCCAAATGAAGAATTTGGTAGATTGAAGTGGTTATTGAAATGCCAAGTAATTTGTGGATCACCCTAAACATAGATTATGGTTTGGAATTTGACAGTTTATGGTAGGGATCTTCTTGGTACAACTTTACTTTCACTGAGATTTCAATAGACATTTCTGTGGGCTAATTCACTAAAGAAATAATGTGAACTGGTTGTTTTCCCATAGTGTGTTGAGGATGAGTCAAGACCTTTTTGATATTCATATCTCAGTCTTAAGTGGAGTACCAATTTGCTTCTTTTTCCAGAGGACAGAAAATTAATTATTATTATTATTATTATTATTTTAACTAGGACGTTTTTATGTGATAAATTGGTATAAACTAATGCACATTTTCATATTGCAATACTCAGAACTAGAAAATTGCAAAAATATAATAACTTTAGTATTTAACGTAATTAATAATACTTAATTTATTATTTAAATACATTACTCAATTTTTAATTTTTGACTTCTAAGAATGGATGGATGTGTCTTATTCAAGATTATATGGCATTAGAGGAAAAATATAAATTCAATATTACGTAATGTTGTTAATCATACATTAAATTCTAATTCAAACTTTTTTGTTTTAGTATGCATTGCCTCCGGCACCAAAGTTGCACTATTCAACCGTCTACGTTCCCAAACTGTTAGTACAAGATATCTTCATGTTGAAAATGGAAATTTTCATGCAAGTTCTACTCAGTGGGGTGCATTCACAATTCATTTATGTGAGTAAAGTTTAAAACTACTTATTTTCTATAATTAATGTGTGAGCAAAAGAAAATTTTTATCTGGAAAAAATAAAAATAAAGTAATATTAAAAGTAATTTGAGTCACTGTAAGTAGTAAGTGGTTTTATCCAATACTAAAATTTTCCTTAAAGCCACATAGTTAGTTTCTTTTAATAATCTTTCTCAAGTTGATCATTTAGAATAATATTGAAAGCTCAATGAAATTTCCAATTTAAAGCATTCAGTGTGTCATTGAACAGAGGAAAACATTCTGAACACAGAGAAATAGGAACATATTAAAATGTTTTGTTTTGTTTTTAGGTTTTGAAGTCCAGAGACACAAAATTTTAAATAAACATAAGGAATTTAGTTAGTGGATGGTAGTGTTACAGAATGGATTTGGAAATGATATTAAAATAAAGAAAGAAAATATTTGGAAAACAATAAGGAATATTGGTTAAAATAAGACAAAATAAAAATAAATGTAATTGAATAAATTAAGAATAAAGAAGATTATGATAAATTAAGTATAGAAAAGACAAACAGGGGAAAAAATTAAAGGAAGTTTGGAGAAAAATTGGTATAAGGTTAAAGTTCTTCTTGAATAGATGATGTGAATGGATTAAGAATTCTTAACGTTGATACATTCTATTAAGAAATTTAAAAAAAATTCAAAATGACATTGACTTATTGTGGATAAGTGAATGTCACTGGGTTTAATCAACGTTAAAATTTGGGAATACATTTGAAAGTTAATGAACAGCAAGTGCTTTTTAATTTTTGGAATGATGTTAAAATTAAAAGCACATTGAATTTTGTTGATTCACTTTTCACCTGATAGTTAACGGAGTTCTGTCAATTTTTTAAACCATTTAGTTATTTTATATATATATATATATATCTGTTTTGAACACCTGGGCATAGAACTCAAAGCTAGTTTTGATTTCTTTACTGGGTTAAATGCCACCTAAATCAGTTCCAATGCTGTATCCAAATCTATAAACATCAATTTGCCAAGCCTAATCTAAATCTGTTCACTTACATGAAATGGCTTTCAGAGAAAATTGGGTTTTGTGTTACCTGTTCCCATTTGAGGAATGGATCATGAGCAATAGCTTATGATTCATGGTGTTCTTTTATCCAACTGTTCTGTACTTCATTGGAGGAAAAGCCACTGGTCTGGCTTCTGCTCAAATGATAATTCAGTTAAACATAAATCCCAAACAGAAATCAGAGTCTGCTGAAGGATTGGCTTTAAATTCTAGAAAGTAATTTGACCATTCTTTGCAGCTGACATACTTAAATTTATTAATAGTTTGCAGGATCATTTTGAAAACTTCATTATTCTGATCTGCATTCTCTGAAATTTAAAAGAAGACTTTGCAGTTTTTCTTACATTGTAGATGAAGAAAACAGTGTACCATGCTAAATATGACAATTTCAGTTGAAGTAAAAGCAGCTTTTTTTATTGAACTAAATACAGTGTTTTTCTTCATTGTTTTGAAATGAATGAAATTCCATATTTTTTTAATTCAACAATCAATCTATTCATAGTATTTCTTTGTGCAAGACCAGAATGTCAAACCAATGACAGTCTTACACATAAAAGATGTTTCTTGATTTTCTCCAAGGAAATCATTTAAGAAGTTTCACAGAGAAGGAGACAATTCCCTCTGTGGAAATTTAGGCCACATATTGCATTATTTAGTCATCAAACAACATGGCACTATGTTCTGCCACCCAGCATGTATTGATTTACCTATGAATGTAACTTTCATAGGGAAACTTTCATTTTAATAGCAGGTATTTTCCACAGAACTGTGGAATTTATTATTAAACACTCAGATGCTGAGAATACTGCCAGAGAATTATATTTCCTCGACTTCGCCATTAAGGTTATTGAATGCTGTATTAGTAGATTTGTTAATGGTAGTATTCTAAGCATGCTGAGTTCTCAAAGCCACATGATGATATGCCTATCCAATAGGCCTAGTAGCTGAAGACTGAACCTTGGCTTATCATCAGCACCAAGAACCATCTTTTATCTTTAAAAACATTTGCTTTCACCACATATGATATTAAAATATCTAACGACAAAATTTGCCCTAAAGATAACAGTTAAGTGTGGATTAAGAACATTCTTCCCATTTTAAAGAAGAACAATCCATTTCAGATTTGAATATTGTGGGGGAAAAAAAAATATGTCAATCATTATCATAGTTGATCACACACTTAACTAGAGATAAATTTTCTTAACAGCTCAATTCTAGATCCATCTAGATACACTGGTGATTCATCTACAATAAATAAAACTTTAAAATAAGTTTTAGTAAATATTTAAGAACTTTACTGCTTCTCCAATATCCTGGGGTTTAACAAGGGTTCACACTCCAAAGAGTGGCTCTCTTGACCAGGGTTGAGCATAGACAGGAACATCTGTAATTTTTTGTCATCAAATCTTGAAAAAACAAAACAGTAATTCTTACAGGGCAATATTTTGTTCACTTGTGCATTTTCTTCATAAACTCAGTAAATTGTGTTCATCGTAACACTTCCTTGATATTTCTTATCAGAGTAAAAAAAACATTTTCTAAAAGTAGTCAGCTATTGAGCTTTGAAAAAGCTTAACTGCTGCCTGAATATTCCTTGGGCATTTGCTCAGTCCTAGGATTACAATTTAGTTTCTCTTTTTAAGAATCTTAATTGTAGTCCAAGAATTGATTAATATAATCATGAGTCTAATGTGTACCAGACTCCTACCATAAAAGTAACTCATTGGACTGTGTTAGTTCTTGACATCAAATTATTCTTGCCACTGTTTTCTCAGAAATTTTGCATTTCCTTTCTGATCTGAAATCTGACTTGTTCCCTTATTTAGGATTATTAAACCAGGTCTAAAAAGACAAGAAGACATTAACTTTGTGGATTAGTTTTGTAATTGCCTCATGCTATATTTTGCAAAATTTTAATCAATTTTCATGATAGCTGCTCTGTTCTTACTTTACGTATGTGGCTACTTACTAAATCAATTGGATTTACCAAGCATTGGATGGTTTAACAATGATAACCAAGTAAAGCTTCTCTGTTTAACCTATAAAACTATGGTTAAACGTTTTCTGAACTACGAAGGGAAAAGTACATCCAGTGATGAATTTTATTTCTCTGAATTCTAATTAAATTCAAGAAATTTTAAAGATTCAAGAAGGCAGAAGTTTAATGTTAGTGCTGGCAGATCCCTTGTGACAAGAAAGCCATATTTGAGAGGACATAGTTCTGTTGCAGTTAGGTTCATTCCTTTTCTTCCATTTTTTTGTCAATTCTAGAATTCTTGTATTAGGGCCTGTTTAGCAAGAAGTGATTTACTAAAGATTTGCTTGAACCACCATTCTTTGTTTCTTACAGAAATTTCCAATTCACAGATACTTGCCAAGATGGATAATAAAGAGTTTCGCTTCACAAACCAAATGTGCTCGGTTTAATGCTCTGACTTCGGTACTGATAAAGGTTCAGTCACCATGTGAATAAGCAGATTAGCAGTCAAATTTATCCTTCAAACAGATCCATCATTTGCTATTTGAAAATTGATTAGCTGATTCCATTGAAATGAAGATTTGTATCCCCTATGCATATGTCAACCTAGATGCTATTAGATTTACCAAAGCTTTCTTTTGTGCATTTTTCTAACTGCTATTATTGTTGACATTGGCTACTTTATAAATTGATTGGATTTGACAAGCATTAGATGGTTCAACAATGATGACCAAGTAAAACTTCTGTTTGTATTGCCTTTTATAGATAAGATTCAGTAAGTGTTGCTGAGGTACTTAGCATTGTCGTTGGATTGCCGATGATCTTAATAACACTAGCAAGGAGAAGACAGGGTCTGTACATCATGGAATTTAATGCTCTTTTGTGAGATGAAAGTGCAGATAAAGTACTTCAAAAATGTATATAGGTTCAGAGGCCAACCCTCCACTGTTTTCGAAATATTTGACATTGCTTTCATTGATTTTAAAGTATTAGCTTATCAACTCACTGCTGCCGCTGTACAAGGCAGTGTTATTGTGGTGCAACGATTAAGCACTGGTTTTTGGAGCTAAGGTTACCGAGTTCAGGTCTGCTGGGTGGCGGATATGAAGTTTTTCCATCCCCTTCTTTCTTTATGATACCGGTATTGATTTTTTCCCCCTGTTATTTTATGATAAGATTAAAAATAAATAATATTCTTTTTAACTTTTGTTTTTAATTAAAAGTACTTTAATTTAGGAAAATAAAATTATTTATATATATAATTAACTAACTTTTTATTTTAATATACTAATACACATTTCTCTTGGCATTTTGTTAATATTATTAATATTTGAACCATTATAATTTATGGATAAGAATTCTAAGACTATTCATTTATAATTTAATAAGTATATTAATAAGCATAGATTCTTCGAGTATTTCTTTATCAGAAGACTTACTTTATTTCTACTATCACCAATAATATTCTCTTTTCCATACAGTTTTTTTGCATATTTGCAAACCATTGGTATTAACTTTGCTTGGAAAAGCAAAACTTGGACTGAACTTTTTCCATTTCATGTTTTTCAGTAAAAAAGAGATGAAGAACCTGCTGAAGTCATTGGAAACTGACTCACTAATGAACAATTGGTTAGGGGGGCTTTTCTGAGATTTTCTCCAGACAACCAATCACCTCTCTTACATAAATATAACTATCCTAATTGTTCAACTGTTGAACTGCACAATAAAAATCGTTAAAATAAAATTCAGTTAGTTAAGTATTACATTTAAAGCACTTCCATAAAAACTTAATTTTCCCTGAAATTAAATAAAACTTCAAATAATTTTACTTGCAAAGGTGACAACTATTTCACTTTTTGTAAGACAAGATTAAAAAGTTAAAAGTTTAGTTTAGTTAGTTAAGTAATTATATATATGTTTTATTTTATTTTTCTAAATTAAAGTACAACTAAAACAAAAATTAAGAAGGAATATTATTTATTTCTAATCATATCATAACATAATCAGTAAAAAAAAAAAAAAAAAATCATCGTAAAGAAAGAAGGAAAAAAAAATATCTCCACCCAGCAGACCTGAACCTAGTAACCTTAACTCCAAAGGCCAATGCTTAATCATTACTCCAAGCCAACACTTCCTTTGTAGAAAGACAACAGTGAGTTGATAAGCTAAGACTTAAAAATCAATGAAAGCAATGTCAAATATTGAAAACTGTGAAGTACTTCCTCTGTACCACAAAAGGGCATTAAATTCTAAAAATGTACCTTCATGTCCTCTCCTTTAAAGCCATGATACCTTCTTACCTCAGCTAAAAAAATCATGACTGACCACGATTTTTTTTTTGATGTAAAGGAAAAATCATGTGACAATAAATGTTGACTAGGCTAAATATGTTAGTCTTGCTCATATTAGTAGTTAACTGTAAAGCAATCTATTGCTATCCTTTATCGCAGTGTTTCCCAACTTTTCTCGAGGTGCAACTCCCATCTCTAGTGACCTGCGACCTGCACTACATTTGCGTAAAAATGTATTTTAAATGGAGTAAAAAAAAATACATTAAAATAGATTTTTGAGAATATAATTCTAATCTCTTAATTAATTAATATCGAGCCACCAATTAAAAATGAATTTTGATATAGAATTTTACATAATAGTGAATTTTTTTTCAGTTTACTATTTTTAACATAGAATCTTATTCTAATGATAACAGTGAATTTGTATATTTTATTTTTAGCAAGTGAATAAAGATCTGGTGGATGAAAATTAGAAAAAATATAAAGGCCCGCCGTAGCAAATAATCGAAATAATATAAAATGTTTAATATGTATGAATATTGCAGGCTTTTAATATTTTTTAAGTATCCACTGCAGTGGAACTTAAGTCACTTCTTTTCATTTATCTAAAATCAGTTAGAACCACTAGTAGAATATTGCAGTGTAGCCATATTGAAATAAATAAGTGTTATAAACCTTCATCGTAAAATTTCCTATAAAAATAACTGCAACCAAAAATAATGGTGGCGTTCCCTCATAGAATATTTTGTGACCCCCCCCCCCCCCAGGGTGGGAACCCGTGCTTTATTGCTTACCAATCCTGTTTAATGTGGTTGCTCAGATGCTTAAGAAATGTCATTCTGCAAAGCAATTCTGCTAATTTGATGCACTTAAGAATAGCAAAGGTGACAAGTATCTGTTTTTACTCCAGATTCCAACTCAGTTCAGAAGAAGATTGTAGATTTGCGAAGTGATCTTAAACATCACAGATTATGAAGCTGAAGAAGTTGAGAAAAAAGGAATAGGAATTTTTATTTGGTTTCATCTTACAGGGAGAAACAAAAATGACCATTTCAGTTTTTGTTTCAATTACAGTTTGGAATACATTAGAGATGTCAAGTGCTTTTGATTACTTTGTCTGCCAAACTGTCATCTCCTTTCTTTATGAAATAGTATCTGTCTTTTCTAAAATCAATGCCTTATTGTGAAATGCATATCAACACCCGTCCACATTAATTTTTTGTTTAAATTTACTAAACTTATTTTTGCTGGGAAGACTAGTGCTTGAACGATGCAAGGTAACTTCTATCCTCAGAATAAGCAAAGTTCCCCAGCTTGTAGCTTAGTTTATAGTTCAATCTTTTCATCTTAAACATCAATAGCAGAAATCTACCTTTTGTCTGATTTTGTTTAATGATCTAGATCACCATGTGATCTTTTTACTGTTTAAAGTTCTCTTTCTATCTCTTTCAGGTGATTTTCTTTACTGGCTTAGTTTCATTTGAATTTAAATAACATGGATGACTTATAATAATAAAATTGCTGATGCAATATTTATTGAAATTTATTATGCTATGCTATGTTCTGTGGTTTTTTTTTTTTTGCGTTATCAATTGATTATAAAAGCAGTAATCAGTTTTATAGACAACCAGACTATTTCACTGAATTTCGAAGATTTTCTCAAAAAGGATTTTTAAAATGCAATAGGCCTGCCTTTGTAGAGTATTTGCAGATGGTTAATAAGCAGTGTAATGATTGCAATGTAATAATTTTTATGTACTTACTCTTTTATTTGTCCACTTCTTACATTTTAATCAGCAAAACCTATTCTTCTTCTTCTTCCTAGCGTTAGTCCCGCGCTATGGCAGGGTCTGCTTTTCGGCACATCCGTCTCCATTTGGCTCGATCCAAGGAGTCTTGGGGGCCAACATTCATCTGTTTCATGTCTTCTTTAAGATGGTCCATCCATTGTTTTTTGGGCCGGCCACATGGTCGTTGGCCATGAGGTTCGAGACGCATGGCAGTCGTCGCCACTGAATATTCATCACTGTGTACCACATGTCCATACCATTGGAGTCTTCCTTCTCGCATTTTTTCTATGGTTGATCAGCAGCAAAACCTATTCATTCATTTATTTATTGACAACTTGCAAGATCTTTAAAAAGCTCATATATTTTTCATATTTTGATGGGAAAATAAGAAAATTCCTTGTTTCAAAATGTCTGTAAGTGCAAAATACAAAATTTGATTAAATATCTCAGTCTATTGGATCCCATATTCTGAATAAATTTTTGATAATAACAGCGATACAGTGATCTTGCTAACTTTGGTTCCACTGTCGCCACATTACAGTAACGTCTCCATCACTTTTTGCCACAGACTTCAATAAAACAACTTCATTGCTGATAGCTCAATCCAGTTAGAAGTATGTCACTTACAATAAGTACATTATTATTCATATTTTGTTAAATTTACAACAACAAAGGTGGTTTCAAGGAAGTCATTCCTTATGGAATGGGAAAACTTCAAGGTATATGGAGTTCCTTTTGTCCTAATCAGTTGAACAGTATTTTTAAATAAGGTAAAGTTAAGGTAAGTTATTCCCAGTCCTTTGTTGGTGATTTTTTTTTTAACCTTTTTATTGAGCAGACATATCAATTTTTTACATTGTTTCCAGCTTCTTGCTTTAGTGTTACCTCCCATCATCTTGAATAGGTGGAACTGCTTCTTTTGTCGTCCTCAGTTCTCTAGAGGTGTTTAGAAGTTAGACAATGGGTGAAATAGAAGCTTGCTTTATTATAACAAAGTTACATATATATTTTATTTTTCACTTACACAAATAATTTATCTTTATATTTTTGCATTTTTTTTTTAGTTTAGAAAATTGATTATATTCTATTGCATTGCTTATCTTTTATTCAGTAATATATATTTCAGAATTGTTATTATTAATTTTTTTTTGTAGTTTCATCAACATAACTAGTGTGATATGTAGGTTCTTTACCAGTGCAATCAAAATTGCAAATATATAAAGTAGATTGAGAAAAACCTTAACAAAGTCTACTTCATATATTTTGTATTTTGTTTATTATTAGATCAGTCATCCATTTCTGAGGTGAAGTTGAATGAATGGTGATCACTACAGAATCCGTAGGCTTTGGTATATATATATATATACTATGGAAAATATTGCTATTTACCTTACAATCTATAAATTGCATTTTTTCTTTCATCTATAAAATTTTCAGAAATATTTATTGTATTTACAAAATCTTTGACAATCACCTTTCCCTCTCAATATTTTTTTTCTATTATTCATCCTGTAAGCAGTACATTTCTTTAATTTAAAATAAAACTATTATGAATTATATTTGGAAGTCTTTCTGAAGTTTCTTTATTAAAGATTTAATTTGATTGATTTTTTTTTGGTTTTGTGATTATTAATGTATATTTTAATAATTCATTTTTGTAGAGTGTTTCTATAATTGCAAAAGTTTTACTTTAGCTGGAAGGAAGTACAAAGGTAATATTTGAGTTACTTTTAAAGAATCCATTAGCAACTAATCGAAAGGAACGATGATGTTTAATGAAAGTCAGACAATCTGTAGATAGTTATTTACAAGAATGTAACTTTGTAATCTCTTGTGATGTTCAAACATATAATTTTTTTAAAAAATATTTTAATTTTTCACATCAGTTTACAAACTAATTCAGCTCATATTCAATTAGTACAACAATTCAGTATTTTCATGCATTGTTAACAATTCAATTTGTCTGAGGATTTTTCACTCACCTACCCATATGTTGTTTTCTGTCTTTATTGAACAGCTTTAAAACCTAAAATAAATCTTGAAATTATTAACTTGACATAAGATTGAAATGGGGATTTACATAATGCAAAATGTTGGTACTTTTTCATCTAGTATATAGTCAATTGACACTTAGCAAAGCTTTTAAAATCATTTTATATTTTGATAATATGCCATGAAATATTTTTTTTTCTGAGTTTATGCCTTTTTATCTAACCTGTATGGTATAATTTACAAGTTAAATTATTGAATAAAATACTATATAACAGCATGTTTTTAATTTTGTTTTCATTCAAAATTTTTTGCAAATTTAGCTATCTGCATGGATCTCAGTTAAAACAGAAATAAACATATCCTGCTTGATGTTAAAAAATAAATTCTTGAGGAATTGAACTGATGTCTTCATTCCAAATCAATGTATCTGAATTCTTATATGTTCTGCTGAAGTTTTTGATCTGATGAGTGGTTGTTATGATTCATCAGGATGCTAATATTATGTTGTAATTCGTAGTGATATGTTGAAATTACTGTAACACCCCCTGAGCAGATCTCCTTTGGTCTGGGTAACTTTAAGAGCTGTTTCTTAATGGTGGCATTATTGCCACTAACTTGGCTTCCCTGTTGTTGAGGATCAGTTTTGTTTCCAACATCTGTTTCTACTTATAAGATATAATAGAGCACTTTGTTGAGTTGATAAACGAGTTACTAAAGAAACATTGTTTATAAAGTGAGTTTCTGTGCACACTAAAATCGACTCAATGCCTGATCATTCGACCTATCTAAAAGCTTCAGTCTGAACATGTTACTTTCTCCATGTCCCGATACCTGTTGCAGAGTGACTTCCTGGTATTTATAAACCTTATTTTACATTCAAAAATATTTGAGTGTTATTTATTATCTCATCAACAAATGTTTTTATTTTATTTGTTTTATTTTATTTATTTATTTATTTTATTTTTTGATATGTTATCATTGATTTTCTTTCTTTTCTTTTAATTTTCATTTTTCTTAGTGGATGACAATGAATCTGAATCTGAAGAATTCACTGTCCGAGATGGCTATATTCACTATGGCTCAACTGTGAAGTTAGTTTGTTCAGTAACTGGAATGGCATTGCCAAGATTAGTAAGTATTAAATAAAATCATTTTCTTAAAGCAAAGTATGTCAATTTGACAAAATTTAGAGAATGATTAACAGAAAATTGTGCTCAGTAATGAAAAGCCTTGATGTTTATTTGGAAAGGAATATTTGTTGAAGACAGAAAAATGATAAAGAATATTTTAAATACTGCTTAGATCGTTAATTATAAACAGGAGTAAAAATATTTTCAACATTTAATTTTGAAGGAACTTTTAACATTGGTAAGTAATGAAGTGAAGAAAATCCTGCGATAGGAAGGAAGGGATGTAACAAGCTCTTGATTTAAAAATAAAAATGATCATTGAATGAATTAATAAGTTGATAATACAAGGATCGTCTTATGAACATTCATAACACATTCAGATTATGCTTCATTACTGAAAGGCACCAATTTCACTGCAATACATTAACGAACCGCTGCCTGCTTTGATGAAAATTTAATACAATTGATTAAAGAAAATTAAGTTTCTTAATTGAACCCAACACTTACTTTTCTGATGTTTTGATGGTTTTAGTTTGGGTCTAGCCCTACCTATATACACTCTGAAATAAATACTTTAAAAAGAATTAAACTTTTTTTTTATACTTTTAAGCAATACTTACATTATTTTAATGATTTTTTTTCTTTGATCATTTGTACCAAGAATGTGTTGACAATTCATTCATCCACACTAATCTCAACATATGAAATTATCTAGTTAAAGGCGAAATGGTTCCAAAACGAATCAATATCTTTAAAGGCCAGTGTGAAGGGGAGTGAAGCATTAGCCAGTTGGAGATGCGATTGATGTGGTAGGTTTTGAAACTGTCTATGAAGATGTAAGAAATGACGGATTTTGAGAAATTACAAGAATTGCCTGTTTTGTGGTGACTGTTCATCTTATGATTACAGTCATCAAAAAAATGATATTTATTGCAACGTATGTTGTCTTGTATTGAGAAATTTAGCTTACACCTTTTGTATTTGAATTTATATTAGATGCATTCTTTTAGGCAAAAAATTATCTTTTGAAATTCAGGTTATACATGCTTCATTTTCTCACAGATTGCCTTGCCTTAAATATATTAAAAGTTCTAAAAAATAGAATGAGGGAGAGGTGGTATATAGTGAGACTTATAGAGACTTTAGTTTGGCCAAATTCTTGATCAAAATAATAGATGCATCGTTGGTATGTTAGGTCATTTTCTGTGTGTAAATATGTCTTAGGATGATTATATAAATGTTGGGTAACTATTGAACATATTGTTAGATTACTTTGAATTCATAAAAATTTCATTTCTTTCTTCTTTTTTTTTTATGTGAAGATTATTCGCAAAGTGGACAAACAGACAGCATTATTAGATGCTGATGATCCTGTTTCCCAATTACATAAGTGTGCCTTTTACATGAAGGACACGGAACGCATGTATCTGTGTCTCTCACAAGAAAGGATTATACAATTTCAGGTAAAGAAAAATAATCTCTTTTTGATTCATTTATCTTCTATTAATATAAATAATAAAGAATTTGGAATAATGCCCTATTATGGATGCAGATTGAAATTATAAATAATAATAATTTAATATTTTTAATATTTGCATGTATACTACAAGAGGTGAGAAGTCAAACATCAAAAATGATTCCTTTTGAATTCTATCTATATTTTCATATTGATATGATTTATTATAATTAGCAAATGGTTTACTTCTTTTTTTAAGATTTTAGTTACTTTTAGTTTTTAGTCTTGAGTACAAGGTAATACAGTGAAGTCTCACTTATACGAAACATTCAATTACACAAAGAATTTCTCATTCCCCGGTGAAACCTCCATAATCCTATATGTAATTCACTTATACGAATAATTTTTGGTTCCCCTCATATTCGTATAAGTGAGACTTCACTGTATATAAACCAACTGAACTAAATTAGAAGTATGGTTATGACACAGAATCACCTCAACATGATCCTTTCATCTGTTTATTTTATTTTCAAAGAACGAACTATTTTAATTTGTTGAATTTTTCTGCTTATAGGCAACTCCCTGCCCTAAGGAACCAAATAAGGAAATGATCAACGATGGAGCTTCCTGGACAATCATTAGTACAGATAAGGCTGAATACACCTTCTATGAAGGAATGGGGCCTGTAAGGGCACCAGTTACCCCTGTGCCTGTTGTTCATAGTTTACATGTAAGTACTGTGAAGACTTACCATTTTTGTCTGTGATCTTGAAATCAGACTACATTTTGTAACTTAACTGCTGAGCATTATTAGTAGCATTATTAAAGCATCAGCTTTAATATTGGGTCGTCTGGAAAGTTCGTGCCGATTTTCTGTAGGTGGCATAAGGACACCCCTGAATATATCAAAATGATTGAAAACAAATGACATGTGCACATATTCTAAAAGACTGTACTTCAGGCATATTTGGAAAAAAGTTTGGTTACGATACGTTAATTTTTGTCAGTTGTATATGCCTTTGAATATGGAAGCAAACAAAGTGCATTATAGGCATTTAATGCTTTTCTTTTACCGGAAAGGCAAAAATGCCACACAAGCGGCAAACAAGATATCTGCTGTTTATGGCGAAGGTGCTGTAGCTGAAAGAACTGTTCAGAAGTGGTTTGCTAGGTTTAAAGCTGAAGATCAAGAACGGCCGGGTAGGCCCTCCACCACAGATGAAGATCAGACTAAAACACTGATCGAGAATAACCCACGCTATACAACACGGGAATTAGCAGAAATGTTAAAAATATCAAAATCCACCATCCACGAGCATTTTCTGAAGCTTGGCTACACAAACCGTTTTGATGTATGGGTTCCCCACGATTTAACGGAGAAACATCTGATGGATCGCATTTCCATTTGCGACTCTCTACAAACACAACAAGGAGATACCATTTTTGAAGCAAGCAGTGACAGGGATGAAAATTGGATCATTTATAATAATGTTAAGCGAAAAAGGTCTTGGGGAAAGCGGAAGGAACCAGCTTTAGCCACCCCAAAAGCCAGTCTTCATCCTAAGAAGGTCAGGCTCTGTGTCTGGTGGGATTGGAAAGGAATCCTGCATTATGAGCTTTTACCAAACAACGAGACGATAAATTCAGAAAAGTATTGCTCCCAATTAGATGTATTTAAAGACAGCAATTGAATAAAAACATCCAGAATTAGTGAATCGGAAGGGAGTCATCATCAGGACAATCAGGTTTCATCTGGACAATGCGCGGCCTCATGTGTCTTTGACGACTCGATAAAAGTTGTTGGCGCTTGGTTGGGATGTTCTACCCCATCCACCATATTCACCAGACCTCATACACTCAGATTTTCACCTATTTCGATCATTACAAAATTCCCTTAATGGAAAAAAACTCCAACTCTTTGGTCGAGATAAAAAATCATATAGAAAAGTTTTTCGCCGAAAATCCTGAGAGGTTCTGGAAGGACAGAATTTTCATGTTGCCTGGATGATGGAGAAAGGTTGTGGAACAGAATGGCACCTATATAATTTAGTAAATGTATATGAAAATTTAAATGTGCTGCATTTCAATTTTCCTTCAAACTCGGCACGAACTTTTCGGATGACCCACTAAATTCTCTCTACTAAAAAAAAAAGAGAGAAATAGTATAATAATGTTCAGCAAAAAAACAAAAACAAAAATCCATTAAAATTTAATGATTTAAATGTGTGAAGGTCAAAATGATAAATTATCTTTTGGATGTTAAGGTTATTGGATGCCGAGGTTATTCTAATTTTTAATGACAGAACCTAATAAAGGAAGTTATTAGGTTCACTGACCTAATGAAGTATTTACTGTTGATCATGATGATATTTGCCAGTAAAGATTAGATTCAAATGCAGTTCATAAAAGACTGCATTTGGTCAGATTGTACATTAAATTATTTTTTTAAAAAGTATTTTTGACCCTTCCATAACAGTAATCTGAAGATATATATAGGAATGTGAGTATCATTGCTATTTTTTTCCATTAAATGTTATGGAAGCCTTAATTGCTGGTGAAGAATGATCTTCTTTCATAAGATCTTGAAAGAGATTGAAATCACACAGCAACAAATCAAGACTGTTAGGGGGATGAAAAATACACTACATATCTTCACATATTAGCTATTTATATGTAGCATTTGAAACATTGAAGTTTGGATTGTGAAGTACAGGCTAGGATGATGACTCCAAATGTGTTGCTGTAAATGTATACATAACACATTTTCAGAGTACATCCTTACGACTGAGAAAGCAATTTTAGTGTATGTATATCATCCCTTTTTTAGTCCAAATATGAAGAATTATTATCTTGTTACAAAATTGGAGCTTACATTTGTTCATATTTAAGTCAAATATGTTGTTCATGCTACAGCTTTTATGCTTTTGACAGAGATCTGCAGTTAAGTGAGAGGGCGGTAGGCTTTTTTTTTTTTTTTTATGGATATTTGATTACTGTTGTGGATAAGTTGCCTTTTCTTCAGACACCTAGAAATCATAACAGAAAAAGAAAAAAAAAATAGCAATTGGTCAGTATTTTGAGGTTTCATATTCCCTTTGAAATTCCAATTTGCAGTCTTTTTAAGATAAGACTAGAGTGTAAGTCAATTGAAGTCATACTTTTTTTTTTGTTAATGGAGATAAAGTTTTTAAATTTTTAATATGAAAACATTAAATATTGGCAGTTATAATTATTTATTATGATTTGTCTATGACTATTAAAATTCATATTATTTCATTTCAAAAACTGCCAATATTTCAAGATAGGCTCATTTACCATATTAATAATAATAATAATAAATTAAAAAATACTAAATGAAGTGTCATTTTGTAAAGAATCTCTTGATCATGTTAACAACACTATCAAACATGAACATATCTTAAAATATTGGCTATTTTGAAATTAAATAAACAAATTTCAATGAACATAGATAAAAAATAGTAAGGAATTAAAATTGCAAAATATTTACTGCTTTCATATAAAACTTTTAGTTTTTATCTCCATTAGTAAAAAGGTAAGTTTGAAATGACCTGTAACTAAGTGATCTTTTATCCCTGAGATCATGCTTATTTTATTCAAATGATTGAAAGATTTGGAACAAATTCAAATGGAATAGATTATTTTGAAGTCTGAGTCAGTTATATTTGCTTTGATGTTGAAAACAGTGTTGCTGTTACATTAAATAGCCATTCCCCCCCATCGTAATGAGAAGCTGGTAGAATTTCACTTGAGTCAAATGAAGATGTTATTTATATTAATTTTTTTTTCACTCTTGGAAAACAAAATATAATGGCAGCAGAGATAGCAGCAGAGCTTCAAAAAGTGTTAAGAAGTACTATATTGTTTGTTTTACATGATAAAAGTAGCCAACAAAAATTTATCATAAATTTAAAATTTCATTTGAGTCTGTCTTAAAGGAATAAGAGCACAGAAAATAATGTTAAATAGTTTTTAAACAGCCATGGAGCAATTGAGGAGATATCTTAGGAAGTGACTTTGAAATATTTTTAGTTCTTCTTTCATAGCATTATTTTTCATCTTGAATGTATCTTTGACTTCAGTATCTTTTCCTTTGGCATGTTACACTGGTCCATCCTATTTCCTACTTAGGTATTTTTTTTTCTTCTGACATCTGCAGTTTGATGGAACAAGACATTTGCATAATATTTTCTGAGAATCCAATAATAAACATCACTGTTTGTATGGATAGAAGGCTAAATAGATTTTTGGTATTTGCTACTATAAGTATTTTTTTTTAATTAGTCTCTTGTAGAAAACTAATTAACTTTCTGAATGAGACGCTTATTTATTTGGTTATATATGATCAAAAGATCCTTTCTATTAAATTTAATTTTTACAGAATGAGTTGTAAGGATAGAAATCTTTGCAAAGATAGAAGATAATGATTTTTGATTATGTGGCAGAAAAATGGATAAAGTTACACAAAATATTTTAAACATCAACAGCAAACTACAACAGTTAAATTTTCTAGAAATACTGTACACGAACCTTTTGATATCATTTGATTTGAATCTCATAGATCTACGGAAGTGGCCATAAAGAACACAAATTCATATTTAAAATATTGATTTTTTTTTTTTTTTGGTAGGAATTTAGAACCTAAAGGTCATGTTAAAAGAATTACTATTACCCAGAAATCCTTTTTGCTATGTAATTTTTCTTATTTTGAATGTTAAGCTTTGAAAATGTATGTACAATCATACGAAACATGTTGGCAATATAAAGAATAAACGTTGCAAATTTTGCTTCAACTGGATGTTGTTTTTGGCATTTATATAAAGGTTTTGATTAATTGCAGAAATTTTTAATATAAAGGGAAAAAGAGGCCTAAAAGTCAACTTTTTAATCGTAGTAGAATTGATCTGTAGTATCTGTCACTTCCTGATATTCATAGGAATGCTAATGGATCCACATTGATTTGGCAACTTGTATATCAAGGCAGTATCAAAATGAATTTATATTTTTCTTGCCAGCACTATGTTTTAGGTTGATTCTGAAACCCTGTAAAAATAAAACAGTGGATTTATCATGTTTGCACTATGTCCTTAAAGGTTTCCAATGAAATTGTTAAGGAAATTTCAATATCTGTGGAATTTAAAATCAAGTGCTCACATCACATTTGACAT
>JAFIDM010009631.1:9441228-9484152 GCA_023159025.1 Thereuonema tuberculata
TTCTTATAATCAAACTTTCTATGATTTTCCTTGTTCAATATTGAATCAATATTGAAATCAATATTTCAACGTGGGCAGTGTGTTAAGAATTTATCAAGTTATATTACGTAATTTTCTTTGCTTGTTGCTGCTGCTATTGTTAGTGATGCTGTATAAGCCTGCGAGCTTTTTAAATTGTTGTAGTTACTAGGCAACACAGTTATTTATAATAGGACTTTCGAATTGGACTAAGTGGATCTCGATTGAAGAAGAAGAAGGACAAATCTGAGAAATGTGAGAGAATCAGTCACCAGTCCTTCTAGAAGTTGGATATCTTGTGCAACCAGGTCTATTTCTACTTCTAATGATTCCAACTTATTCTGAGTTTTCAAAAACTTATTCCAGATCGCAAAAATTCTTCTTTAGCAGTTGGATTCCAGTGAGAAGATATCAAAGATCCCCTCACCTTTAGGGTTTTAAACAAACAATTTTCTGAAATAAGAGTGCTAAAGAATGCCTCGACTGCTTCTTGAAGATTTCCGCTTTTCTCTATCTTATTCGTCTTAAAGGTGATATGCAGATTCTGAAGATGTTTTCCGTATTTTTGGACGCAGCGAATCGCATTTCGGTCTCTCATGTACGGGTTGGAATGATTGGAGGGAATCCCGTAACCATGAAAAGTTAGTCCATTAAATTCCATCACCAAAGATAGCCATAGACATCGAGTATATTTTCCCTTGTACCAATTACGACACGCTAAACTAGCGTGAAACACATCATTCTGGTTCAACAAAGAGAAGATTTTAGAGATCACTAAACAGGGCAAATCATTCCAAGATGTTTTCATTTCTTTGAGATCATTGAGAAAAGCCGTGGGACAATTTTCTGTATCCTCGCTTGGCAACATTATCAGTGTTAGTAAAAAATAATCTTATTGATTCCTTTCTATGTTATTTATTTTAGTATTTATTGAAATTTTTCTCTTTTAAAAATATGAAGAAAGTATTTACAAACATGTTCTTAAAGGAAAGTTAATTTGTGTTAAATTAGAGAAAAAAAATAATTTAAAATTCATTTATTATTTTTTTCGATTGTTTCTTTAAATAACGTTCAGTAAGAATCAAAAAAATAATATTTCAATCGAGAAAAAATTAAATAGTTCTAAACTTTTAATTTGAATTCGAAATAGTTGTGTTTTCAGCCACTGAATTCCCTCCTCCTACCGTGGTGACGTCATTTGTGCAAGCCACAAGGCCCCCTCTACTAGAGGCCAGGGCGCGCATGATTCGCGTCCCGAACTTAGTGCTGAGTGATTTTCGACCTGAATGAACGCTGGACGATTCTATTACTTTTTTTAAAAAGTACTTACCTACAAATTGAATTTTTTTATATATATTATCCGAATACGATCATTGATATTATTATTATTATTGAAGTAACAATTTAGTTAGGACACTTAATTTAAAAATAAGAAAATTGGAATAAATAAATTAAAAAGATCATGAAATATATACTTTTAATTTGAAATTTGAACATTTTTTTCTCTTTTATTTAATTCATCATTAAAACAATATTCATTAAATTACACTCAAATAACAACAAGATTCTCTTTACAATAAGTTATAAACAATCTTAAGTGAACAACCATTTTTAAGATCAATAATTGCTAAATTTAATTTATGAACTATATTTTTCAATTAAAAAAAAAGAAACAAGTTTAATTTAAAATCTCAATATACAGAGTCCCTGTTTTTTTGTTACTTATTTATAAAATATAATCTTCTAACCAAAAAGGCGACAAATAAAAAAACAAATGTTTTCAATGAATTACCTAATTAGGCTTCAATTTCTTTATTTTTCTCTTTGAATTTTCTATGCTCTCAGATTGTAAATCGTTTTTCATTTTAACTAAGTTACTGATCATAATTTTACAGGATCTGAGAGCAATGCCTTGCAAGGCTGAATCTAAAGTTTTCTTACATTGACATTCATCTGCTAGGTAATCCTGTCCTAAAACTATATCAAAATATTCTTTTAATTTTATAATGCTGATTTTATGCAAAATTGCAAGTTGATATTGAGTGCTTAGAAAAAGGTCAGCAAAAGAATCTAAAATGTTTTGCAAATTGAACCAAGCTAAAGCTGTAGCTATTAAAGACCATTCAGTAGGTATAATTAATTTTCCTCGATCAAGTTCTGATATTAGTTCACTAGGAACACTAATTTCAACCTCTATATCTGTTTGCAGCCAATTAGTACATTTAACACATTTTTTAAATTGTAATTCTTTTCGGGCATTATAGCCAGCAATATAAGTAAGAATAGGCAAAACATTATCAGAAACATCATTCAACGAAAAGCTTTTATCTAACACACTGATAAAAGGGTTAATGTCAGTTGTTGCTTGACATAATTTATCTTTTGAAAGGAGGGTTTTTAGTGAAATGGTGTTACCTTTACACGATAATATTACTGCATCTTTAAATCTTAATCTTCGTTCACTTTCTAAGACTTGTAAAAAGCTAATATAATAATTTGCTCCACTCATTTGCCTGTAGCATCCAAACCTCCCTTCTAAACTGTCATTTTGAATTTTACTGAGCAATATGTAGTGGATTTCATAAGTTTTGAACAAATAAGGTATCAGCTCCAAAAATGCATCTATAGTATTAATAAGTGACTGAAATGTTTCAGCTGATAAACTTTCAGCTACAGGAATTGATAACCTACAGGATTTGGTTTTTTAACCAAATTGACATATTTTTTAAATAATTTATTTGTGTAGAAGAATTTGGTAGAATAGGTTCTTGATATGGATCATTGAACCTTTGTCCTTGTAAAGCATTATGTACATTAACAATTTTCCACCATTTATTAAATATTTCCAAAAACGATACTGTTTCCTCAAAACCTATAAACATGTTTGGATTCTTGGCAGCAATACATTTTAAGGCAGCAACATTTTTTTCATCAAAAATTTTTAAAGCTAATTTAACATTTTGTTTTTGAATATTAGAAGGATACAGAACTTTAAAAGAAAGTAGGTGTCCATATTTTACAACGGAATTCTTTTCTAAATCATACAGCAACTTTAAATGGTTAAATTTTGCTTGACATACATTATTAAAATGAGTTATATCAGGATACTTCAAATCTGAGAATGCTTTGTAATCCAGTTGTTACGAACACTTTTAATGATATGTACAGTATCAAAAATAAAAAACAACTTTCTCTTTGGATCAAGAGGATGAGTTATTACAGGTTGAAGAATTAGGAGTGAACAATTCAAAAGCTTTTCTATTTACAGCATTGTTATCAGAAATAAAGGAAAGAATACGAAAACCAATTTTCTCAACATTCTATAGAACATTTACCAACATATTTTTAGTTGACTAGATGTTAAGCAATTTACAGGAATAATAGTCACAATATCTTTATATTTTGATAGGATACTTGTAATCATGAATACCTGAGCTGTTTTGGCAATCTTTGATGAATCTGTTGTGCTACATCCATATATAATGCCACCTTTAAAATTTAATTGTGGATTAATATATATTTCATCTAATTGCAGATTAAGAAGAAGCTCGTGTTCTTTTAAAAACACTTTCTTAGATTTCAAATATTCTATGCTGTCCTCAATATCAGCTGATAATCTTAAACTACTGAATAATTTTCTTATATTTCGAGGGTGAGGAATATGTACAAATTTACTGTCATATAGAACTTGATAGGTTGAGGGTGAATGTGTAAATATTGATGCTGCAAAAATTAAAGTATTCCCATTATATCTTCGATTATTTTCAGTAATAGTGGCATACCTAATCTGTTCTGCATTAAATGACAATTGAGGAGGCAACTCTGTCTTAGTTAACATATATTTTTTTAACAAATCTAGTATATCTGTTAATTCTAATTGTTTCTCTTCATCTCTATAATTTTCTTCAATAAAACCCATAAGTGTTTCTAAATCATTCAAACTTCTTACTTTATGAATGTTTTCAGGATATCTATTCTTATTTAATTTATAACCATTTAAACATAAAACAGAAACTAAATCAGTTTTTACAGTAATTGAACCAATAATGGAAGGTACATCCTCTTTGATATTCATTAAACATAATACACTTTGTTCGTCAAATTCCATTAGTAGCCACTCCTTCTTGAATTTATGCTTATTAGTGTCAAAATGTTTCTTGATATCACAAAGATTTTGAATTGCTCTTGTTTCAATGTATTCTTTGCTAAGTAAAAGACTATCTTTGATAGCTTTTTCTAAATTTGCTTCTTCAACAACTGCAAGTCGTTTTGATGATGATGCTACTGTTGATAGATACTTTGGCAAATTAGGAAATATTGTGGGTACAGTACCTTCTTTTAATTTTGGAAGTTTTCGTGGAAATTCTTTTACTTCACCATTCACTACACATTTATCACTTCTAATTATTGCTGTCTCTTCAAAATGTTTTATGCATATAATGGGATTTTTTATTCCTGATAAGTCTGTTGGTACTTGACGAAGCCACTGGCTTCTTCTTGGTTTGTCTTTTGGAAGACAAAAAGTGCTCACACTTTCCTTCTCTGATCTGTAATTGGATTTGCATCCGCTTACACTACAACATCTAGGCATTTTTATGTGTATATAGTAATCCTGAAACAAATGATAATGTCAATCATTGTGAAAGTGCAATAAACTAGATATTATCATTTTTTAAGAGATTTGGACTTAAAGTTTAATACTTAATTTGTTTGCATAAATGAAATACCGGTAATTGTTTTTAACTGTTATTCACAAGATTGGAGAGATCTTTTTACGTTTTATAAGTGATAGTTGGCTTGATTCCAAGAAAGCAAACGAATATTATGAGATTTTATTTTTAACGATAAACATTTCATTTTTGTTAAGTTATCAAAATACCTATATATATATATAACTGATCATCAAAAAAAAAACCTACGTATTCATGAAATAATTCAGTATTTACTATTACTAAAAAATTTCAAACAATAAATAATTTTCATTGTTTAGAATTCCTTATCTTGGTTTTATTCTAAAACTTATCAATATAACATAACAAATTAGGATATTAAACTTAATGAAAAATAAAAAAAAAATAAAAACAGTCAATGCTGTAAATGCGAATTTGTGTTTAAATATTTGTTTGAAATCAATCAACTACCATGTAGCATTCAGGCTGAAATTTAAATTTCCCGCCAATTCATTCGTTTACTATTTTATGATCAAAATGGAAATAAAATCACTTACTTAAAAATCACCATATATATGAACATAAATCCAACACTTTGTAAGGAAGGTCTTCTATATTCGGTCCTTAAATATCCTAACAAAATGAAAAACAACAAACATGGATTGTACATCTTCACGAACAGAAATGGATGAGGAAACTCAGCACTAAGTTGGTCACATGACAAAAGAATTTCGACTTCGGACCCTGGCCTGTAGTAGAGGGGGCCTTGTGCAAGCCAATACCAGTAGTTTTCGCTGTTGAGCTAACCTTATGTCTTCAATAACCTTGATATCAAGGCTAACGAAAGAGTTTCAGAACACTGCATTTTCTGAAGATACAAATAACCATGAAGAGGTAAGACCGTTTCTTCAACTCACAGAAGCCACTGGACTGAGAATTTCAAGGCGAACTATGACTATAGGGATTAATGATGTAGGCCTTTATGCCAGGAAACAAACAGTCTTCTCCCCAATTTAGAAAAGGGTATGTTGTCAATATATACTGTATGATCTAATGATTTTGACTTCCTGCTTCAATAGAATATCCTACATTCAGTCATTGTGTGAACAAATAATGCGACTCTCTACATATTCAGTAGAATGTTTAATTTTCTTATCATTAATAGTCGCAGAATGTCCTTTCTGTTGAAAAGAAATTTGCTAACTTACAAATAGGAGAGCAACATCAGTGTTCATGCAGTGGGAAAATGGGAAAACTTACTGATTTAACAAACTTCCAACATGAGATGATCGTAGGCAGCAGTTTGAAAGGTGGCATATTTCGAAGACAGCATAACTTGTGAATTATTATTGACCCGCTGTTGTTAAATGTAGAACACTTGAATCTTATTGAGCACCTTTGGGTTCATTTGGACATAGGAATTCGCGGTCAGGATGTGTCACCAAGGATTGTGACCCAGTTATGAAGGTACTGTTGACGAACTGGTATGCAACAACTCCATTTATCTTCGGGAATCTCAGCATCTTCATGCCTCGGCTTATGACTTCTGTATTGGCCGCGAAAGAGAGCAATACCCGCTATTAGGTTGCTATTATAATAATTTGATCGCACAGTGTACAATTTGTGACACTAACATATGGAACAAGTTCTCTCTGTAGAGAAATCGAGATTTAGCCTGCAATCAATTTTGATGATCACTTCGACAGGTGCAGATCTACTAGTGAACCAAAGTCACTCTCATAGTCCAGATTGAATGGACAATGTCAGAGAATTGAGATATGGAGCAATATGCTCTTCTATTTGCAGGGTCCAGGATTCATGTTGCTGGACAGTAATGTTTGCTCACAAAGATATCATCTTACGGGCTAAAACCTTGATGAACAGTGAATTGATTCGGGCTTCGAATGTATTGGTCAATCAGATCTCCTGACCTGAATCCGATTGAGCATGCATGTGATACTCAATTGAATGCTGCTCTTCTTTCTCCTCTCAAAAACCTTGAGTTTAAAGATTCCCTTTTGTGTGATATGCTGTTAATACTCAATGGCAATCTTGTATCTAGTAAGAAAAGGCACTGAGGCTACTTATTGCTGAGAGAATGAGCTTATACCTTATCAAAGATTTTACTAGTTTAGGATTTTGATGATTTAATTGACAGATTAACGTTTTTGCACATTAAGACCACAATAGGTTTCTGCTACAACTTGTAAGGTAGAATGAATAAATCACTGTATCCTCGCAACGTTTTTCAAATGACAGATAACTTACCTTGTAGAAGTGGCTGATGGACGATACATTTCCCTCGTTTCGCACTGAGGAGAGAAATCACTACGAATCTGCGCCCTTCAGCAAATGACATCTTCCTCTCAGCAGTTTTTGTTTTTTAATTCTAAGGGAATCTTCTACTGTTGCAAGTATTTTTCTAATACTTTATTATTCCTTTCATTTAAGATTATTATTTTATGGTAATTTACGTGAATGTCTTTAGTAAATTACGCATTAAGAAAATTAAATATATTTTCTTACCTTTTATCATACTATTACATCATACTATTATACTATTAAACGAATTTAAAAATATTTTTATATATACATTCTTCATTTATATTTTTATGTTTAATACAGTAGATCCCCGATTATCCGCGGAATTGGGTGGCAAGGGAACCGCGGATAGTAAGAATCGCGGATAACCCGAGAAAAGACTAAAAATGAGGTGTAAACACGAAAAAAATATTTCAGCCTAAAAACTACGTTTTATTATACAAAAAATATAATATGTAAAACTTTTAAAATATGTACAGTACAGCAGGAACCTTTCTGCAGAGCAAGAGCCTGTCATTCATCCACAAATTCCGAGAAGGCCTATAGGATTACGATGCAAATAAACCTGTCAGTAATTTTCGACCTTCGCACTGTAGGGCCTACTGTACTTTCCCTGTTGTTGGCTTGGATTAAAATTGGTTTTTTTGAGGTTCGTAAGTAAAAAAATTTTTCGCGGATAATCGGGGCTCTACCGTATCATTAATTTCTTATAATCTTAACATAAAAAAAATGACAAAGACATCGAAAGTTAATAACCAAATGGTCGTTTTTAATATATAAGATTGGATTTAAAACATTTTTGGAAGTGTTGTAAAGTCTGACAATTTTTTTTTCTCTTGAAAGCTTTAGTTCTCACTAGATATTGTTATTATCTGGGGGCAAGGCAGTGCCCCCGCCAAGACGAGCCGAAGGCAGGAAGGGCACTACGTACCTTTTCTGGAAGTGTTTCGTCGTATTTTCGAACCCTCATAGCTTCGGCCTAGATAATACTAGAGAGTTCAAATTTTCAGAATATGATGCAGTTACCAGACTAATGAAATACGCTAAGTTTCATTTATTTAGCTTTTATACTTTGGATTTTATTAATACCTAAAATACGTCGATTCCGTCACTCACTGACTGACTGACTGACTGACTCATGATCATCAAAACCTCTAGGGTACTTCCTGAAGTCATAGAAGGCTGAAATTTGATATGCAGGCTAGGATTAGCACACAAACAACAAAAAAATTAAGAAATGCGTAACTTTCACATTCCAACCCCTCATAAAGGGGGGGTCTGGTTATGTATTATCGAACCCTCATAGCTTCGGCCTGAATAATACTAGAGAGCTCAAATTTTCAGGATAAGATACAGTTACCATACTAATGAAATACGCTACGTTTCATTTATCTAGCTTTTATACTTTGGATTTTATTAAGATCTGAAATACGTCGTATCCTCAATGCTTCGGCCTAAATAATACTGTGTAATAATGTGATTTCTTACAAAAGTGGAAACAGCTTGTATATACAAGTTGACCAATAGAAAAACAGAAAAGTAGGGTATTGAAAAAAAATCCATTTTCTAAATAATCTTAAAACTAAATTTAGTTGTAATAGATAATCCCACCCAAAACATTTCATGTAAAATAAGTTGTCAAGATTCACATGCTCATAACGCTTTCACTGTTAAAAAGTTATCAGATCTCATCCTACAAAAAGAAATGAAATCCCACCCAAAACACTTCGTGTAAAATAAGTTGCCAAGACTCACATGCTCATAATGCTTTCACTGTTAAAAAGATATGAGATCTCATGTAGAGCCAAGCCCCTAACTCTACGAGGCCTAACTCTACAAGCCCTAACTCTAAAAATCCTATATCTTGGTCAAAAAGTATGGCTTGGCCGTTTCATGGAACTATTTCATCTCACCCAAAACATTTCATGTAAAATACGTTGCCAAGATGCTCATAACGCTTTCACTGTTAAAAAGTTATCAGATTTCATATAGTGCCAAGCCCCTCACTATACATGCCTAACTCTAAAACCCTACTATCTTGGTCAAAAAGTGTGCCTTGGCATACTCCATATCCTTTACATAACTCCATGGGATTGTCTGTGTGACAGCCACGAAACGGCCAAGGCATACTCTTCTAAGATAAAAGACAGTTCATTATTAATTTGTTATAATCGGTTTTTAATACTATATAGCAGGGGTCGCCAACCTTTGTCACTTAAGTGCGCATATAAAATTTTTGAACGTAATATTGGGTGCATGTATATATGTAGAATGTGTATGTAAACATATGCCCCCTCCCCCTTTCCAAAATATATATACACGGTTTATCAAATATGATAAATATGATATAGGGTGTATCAAAACTCTCTGTACAAATTTGAATGGAAGACAAGGAGCTTTTCTTTCTATGAATGTATGTCTACAATCTTCGGTGCTCGAGGGCGCTATTGCTTTGGCCATCAAGATCTCCCTCTGGGAACACATGAAGAACGAGACTCCCATTGACTCACATGAAAATCTTGACACAAGAATCGCTGTCGCCATGCAACTGTTCGCAATCTTTCGAAATGTACGTCAGTCAGTATTTCGACTTTGTCATGCATGTATTGCTGTTGCCGGCCGCAACTTTGAGCACCTTCTTTGAATAAACATGTTGTTCATACTTGTTTCCATTCATTTAGGTTTGTTTTGGTGTTCCGTATATCCTCTCTCGCCGACTGCAGCGCCGCTAAATAGCGCCCTGTAGCACCGAAGATTGCCGTCAACGGACATAAATTCATAGACGAAAAAGATTTATCTTGGTGCTCCCTATCTCCCAATTAATATCTCCCAATTATCTCTGTTAAAATTTGTAAAGAGAGTTTTCATTGACCCTATATAATGTGTGTATGCATTGTATTACATTTTTTAAAATTACGATTCGCATTATTTTATCTTTTCATTATTTTTTAATCGACGCACTGATTATTCGCTCTTACGCTGTGATTTGGAAAAGGCTCTGGTAGAGTTCAGGCATCAACTAGAAGTTTTCCAATATTTTCTTCGGGTAGCAGCATACAAATGTGAGACTGGTTCCTTAAAATAAAGCCTTGGCCGTCTTCCTCCAGTATTCTTCTCCAATTCATTTCCATTCCAATCATCTTATTTATTACATAAATACCATTTCACTTTTTAAACCAATGAAGAGAAATACCATGAAAATTAATAATAAAACTTTCCACAGTAAATTTTAAATTTCTATCACACAAGAATAAAATCAAGGTTTAATACTTTAATCCAAATTAAAAGGATCATTTCAAAAATTAACGAATCCTAATGTGAGGGCTACTGCATTTCAGTGCTTAGGTTTTCAAAGTTTGGTTTGTACTTAAACACTGTCAGTTTTAAACAGGTTTATAGGCGAGAATGCTGATTCGCATAGCTGCTGAACCAAAGTACGCCCTTTTCTTGACTGCAGCATTCTTCGAGCGACCACTACAAAGTCAGAGCGCTGCAGTCGTTTCCCATGATTCAGTGCGATCTTTAGGGATTGCTTCGATAAGATTTGTCAATCTAAAGGCTGCTTTACACGCTTCCGAAAACTTGCCTTGAATCAGCAAGTGGCTCGAAAAACCCGACTGGCTCGAAAAATCTTCCAGCTGCTCTAAATACAGTGAGTTCTCAATTCAGGCAAATATTAGGAGCAAATCGACACCAGTGCTCATGGCTGCGAGAAAATTTATTTAAAAACTACGACAGTGTTAGCTTCACGCTGAAATCTGAATATTCTTTTGTTACATGTTGTTTTAGGGGCGCTCGCCATCTAACGCATCCCTAAGCAAACCACGACTACGGGACAAGGGGGGAGAGGTGTTTGGACGGGGAAAGGGGGAGGTGCCGTGGAAAGCCAGCCTAGAGACAAGTGGCCCGCGCCTTTCAGACGAAAGAGAAAGGGCAAAACTCAGATAAAGGGTTAAATGAAAGATTTTATTATTAAAATAAACTAATAGAGAAAATACAAGACAATAAGTAAAGATAAGTCATAAATTCACTCTCTGATTGTCCGTTCGGATCTGTCCTGGGCGGCACTGGGGGGAGATCCTTCGCTGACGGGGATGAATGGCTGGGACGGTCTCGGAGTCATCCTTTGGGCACAGCGGGGCACACTTGCGAGCACTGAATTCGATCTCCGTATCTCCGGAGATGTCGACAGCTAAGAGCGGACAGGCGGCTGGGTTGGAGACTGGCGGAATCGTATTTCTGAACGAGTCCGCGATGTCTTCTCTGGTGTCCGCCTTTCCGCATATGCACTGCCGTCGACCTTCTTTAGGGGGTGAGCTCCAAGTGAAAATGAAAGCGGGCAGGTTTTCTGCGATGACCGTACACGCTTGACTTGTGAGCCCGGGTCGTCTTGCCTGCGCCTGGCCTTCTCAAACGCTGCTTGCCTCGGACGGGGATCCACTCCGAGCAGGGAAATATGCGGGTGGGGTTCTTGGCGACTGGAGCCGCTGGCCGCGGACCGTGTCGCCTTCCCCAAACCTCGCTTCCTGCTCTTGGCCGCTGCTTGTCGGATTCTCCTCGGATACTGCTCCAACACTGCTGTGATACTGCCTTGTTTACTCCCGGGGGTCGCCGTTATATTCCTGGGAGGGGTGGTGAGACATTTCTGTCCCCATCACCGCTTGTGGCAACACCACTCGTTGTTGTGACATCAGGCCCTTTGTTTTCCCGGGCTCCCGATGCACATAACAAAAGGGAGAAAGTTGGGAGAAAGCTTTAACGGTGAACAATAGGCTTCATGGCCTGATAGCCTTTGTGGACCGTTTTGAGTAGCTTTCTCGGGCCCTTCCCGAAGTCGTTAAACCATTGTTTCAGGTTTCTTTGGTGCCAGCTTGTCGGGAAATTGCAGTCCAACAGACGCCAGGACTGAGGAACGACGAGAGAGAAATATGGAAGGTTGGAAATGATCAGAAAAGAGAAAGAAAGAAAGGGAAAAGAAATATTAGAAAAATATTGTCAAGAAAGAAAATGGAAAGGGAAATGAGCGGAGCGCGGGGCACGAGGTGCATTCGTGACACTTTGCTCGTGGTTTCAATCCACGGCTTAATTCATCACTTTCTTTTCCTCTGGGTTTTTTTTTTTTTTGTTTTTTTCCTTTTTCTTTATCTCTGCTGTGAAATGAGTTGAGAATTAATAACAAAACAAAGCTGCAAAATCATCTTATTTGTCGCTTCGCGAAGGTAGTTGTTATCGCGATCTCAACGAGAACAAACGAGACTTGAACACAGGAAGTTCTCTTCCCGTATAAAGCGATACGACAAGCGCCAGCTGCAACTAGCAAGTATATGAGCTCCTTTGAGGCACGTTTTCGAGAGAGTAAAACAGCAATAAAGGATGAAAATAATGGAAAATTCTAAATTAATTGATGTACGTTTTATCCCTGAAGTTGGATTTCATTACGTGGCCACTAGGTGAGAGTTGCGACATTTGAATGTTGTCACCCCTGCTATAGACGTTTTCTGACATGGGTCAAAGAATGAGAAAGTAATATTGATGTATTTATACAGGGTGATTCAAATTCCTTGTACAAACTTTAAAGGTAGGTCAGGAATACAAAAAGAAACTGTGTTCATAATGGAACGTATGTCCGCAAACGCCACCCGAAAGTGCTAGAAGGTACACTAAGGTTCACAAATAGCGCGTGTACTTTTACGTGGATTGCGTTCAATTCAGTATACGACCTCTTCCTCCATGGCAGGTGTGCGCGTCGATCGTTGCCGTCCACAATCATGTCTGTTTCTTTCGAATAATCCACTTTCACACAATCTCAGGTGCAAACGCACAAACGTTTGATGATTGGGTACATATCTGTTGGAACCGTTCAAGATACAATCGTACAATGGCTCGTCCGTTTCCTTTCGCTGCCCCATAGGCTAGGTGCATATCTGCCCTCTCAGCATTAGTGAAGCGATCCATGTTACTCGTACAAAGTCAACGTCTCAAATGACGATGTTTCATACTGCCCAACTAATGTGTTCTCAAACAGCGCCCTCTAACACAATCGGGTTACGTTTGCGGACATACGTTCCACTATGAATAGTGTTTGTTTTTATATTCCTACCTTTAAAGTTTGTACAGGAAATTTAGAATCACCCTGTATATTGATATGCTACCATATACGAAACTACAAAATAAAACATTCATCCTAACTAATTTCTCTCTATTCAATATAAATTGAGATTACGTGAAGATCTCGATATGTTTAGCGGCAAAGAAATCCTCTACAAAACTCTGTCTAATAGATATCAAAGAGAATTAGATTTCAATTAGATTTATTGTCGTAAATGATACATACAGATGAGTAGCTGTATTTCGTTAAAAATAAAAGGGCAAATGAATAATGAGAATTAATGAAAGAAAACTTGCTTCTCAGATGATTTAAGAGGCTTTATAATTAGACTGAAAGAAAAGATCAAATAGCCTATTAACTTTGAATTTTACAATTTTATTGAACACTGGAACAACCAAGCTTCGTGCGATTTGAGAATTTATGAAAACAAATTATTCTGGGTTCGACATATGTTCGATGCAGATTCAAGATTTAGTAACAGATTCACTAAATCCACAGAAACCAATGAGCCTACTTAACGAAAAACTGTAGATGATGACGTCTGTCCTTCAGTGTCATAAAGTTATAGTTTGAAATTATAGTTTTCTTATTTTTATATTAATATCATAACAGATCATGACTTACAAGATCCTGTGTCTTTCAAATTTCAGTGCCCTTTTTTGAGATGAAAGTACTCATGGAGTGCTTGACAAATGGGTTGAGGGGCCAACTCTCAATATCATTTTCGAGATATTTGACATTGTTTTCATCGATTTTCGTGTATTAGTTTATTAACTTCCTGTTCGATTACAGAGAAAGTGTTCTTGTGGCGTGGTCACTAAATTATGAGGATGGAGATCCAAGCGTCCGATTCTGCGGAAGGGACAAGGATTTTTTTAATTATTATTATTTTTTTATCTTTTTTTAATGAATTTTTTTTTATGTTTTTTTTTTCCCCTCCTTTGCTCTTTTTTTTCCTTCTTTCTTAATATAATACAGGCTTTTGTTGTTTTTTTATCTCTGTTATGTTAAGAATATTAAGTGGAAAAGTAATATAAGATTAGAAATGAATAAATAAAAAATATTCCCCTTAACTTTTTTTTTATAAGTATTTTAATTTATTAAATATAAAATAAGACATATATTGATATAAATATGCATCTTAACTAAACTTTGTAACATGTGCATTATTAAATAAAATAAACATAAGAAGAACACACAAATTTAAATTACTAAAATAAACATAATAAAACAACGACTTCCGCTGTAAATGTTGAAAAAGGCAGGTGGATAGTGAGGGTATGACGTAATGAAAAGTCACGTGCTTGATGGTGACGGTTGTGAGAAAGGGTCATCCACCTTGAGAAGGCGATGTATGATGTTAGGAATTTAAATATGTGTATTCTCCTAACTTTTTAATCTTGTCTTTTTTTTTTTCTTTCCTATACTAATACTCTTTTCTCCTGTTGTTTTGTTAATATTATTAATACTTGAACCATTAAAATTTATTTTAATTATTTTACTCCATGCGTACTTTCATCTCATAAATGGGCACTGAAATTTGAAAGACACAGGTGTCCTTGTTAATCTTGTGATTTTTAGATATTAGTTATTATTTGAGGTAACAGAATAGGAGTGTTTATTCAATTAATAATATTTTATTGGTATTTCCTTTTATTAAAAGAAAAAAATATTGGTTTTCTCAGTTCGTATGAAATCAAAATGACGAAAAAAAAAAAGAAACAAAAAAAATGAAAAAAGAAAAATTAGCTATTAAGTGCAGATCTGATGTAATTTTCAAGATGTAACGACCTGTCAAATTGGGTTGCTCTTAAATAGGAATAATTCCGCTTATAAATTGTATTTTGTTTTCTTCAACATTCTTTTTATTTATGATGGAAATACTGACTGGAATTTTGATTTTAATTCTTTTAATCTAAATTGCTAACGACTATCTGAATCAAATCTGATGCCTTCATAGGTAAAAACTATTTAAAACCTTCTATTGCAAACCAGAAAGTTTATTAAAAAGTGAAGTTCGACGCTAAAATCCTGAAATTAAGTTAATCAGTCAAGATCGGGCATAAAAATTATCAAATCGCTGAATCGCACTCAATATTTTCTTTACCAAAAGTCACGCTAAAAATCAAATCCAAAAAATAACCTGATTAGTTTGTTCGAAGTTTGTTCGAATACTTTAATTTTTTTAATAAAATCTAAATTCAAGATATTCTGCCAACTTAGCATAGTACCATATGTCTTGGCAAAGCCTCTGAGAGGAATTTTATCAGGGAGTACAAAGTTTCTTTTGGCTCCCTTCCCTTCTCCATTAGTCATTTGTTTTAAATCAACTATGGTTTTGTCATGAGTTATTGTCTGTAAGGTCAAAAAGGGTATGAAAACGAGAGAGGGTTGGACTGGAGGGTTGTTCTGCATTGAAGATCTTACACTCCTCCACTACAAACATAAATAAATATAAGTAAATTAAATGATCAGAGTTAACAAGCTCGTTTGATTTGAACATCTTTGTTTATGCTACAATACATATAGGAGAAATAATTCACATTGAAAACATCTTTTTATATTCAATGCAGTAATATAAAAAAAGGTAGATAAACATACTATTTACTTTATAAAAAAAGAGCTTTCCTGGTCTATTTTTGTCTATTTTTGAATCACATCATGAAAATGAATTGTTCTGGCAATGTTTTACTCAATACTTAGCCTTGCCAAATACACAAGAAGGTCCTGAGACATTGTAAACCTTCAATAATTATTAATTAGCTTAAGCTTGATAAATGACCTCTCCCCAGAATATTGTTAATTGTTGCTGGAAACTATTGTTAACAGTATTCTCAAGCTAACACTAACATTGGGAAACAGGTCACCAAGTCTGTACTCTTTTAACAGGTTCAGCAGATCTAATGGCTTTAACTGAGCATCTACAAAATTGTTCTATGTACTGAGGGTAAATGTTGCATTTCATTTCCAAATCATTACCATTAAGGTTAGCAGGATATTGCTCTGATAAAAATAAAGCTTTTCTCTTCACATCACTTGTGGACATGGTGATATTTTCACAAGAAATCAAATTGTTCTGCCAACTGCTTAGCAAAATTGAAGCAGACAGTTAATCCTTCTGTAACATTGTCTACACACTTTCTGAGATAGGCCTCATCTGGAGTATCATCTATGTCATTCATTTCTTCAAAGTTAGCATTAGGTGTGCTGTCATCATGCGGCCTTGCTCTATTGCGCTTAACTCCTTATTATTAGCTATTGAAAATCCAAACCAAAAAAAACAATGCCAAATATCTCGAATATGGGGGCGTTGGCCCTTGAAAATACCCTATTTTACGTTGTTTGGCCTCTGAACACGACGGTGAAATCCGTTTGCCGATCCGACCTTCTGTTCGGGAGTTGTTAGGGGAAGGATAGACATGGACTGACGGACAGGACAAACGCAATAGCTACCTATTTTGGTATTATCACACCAGCTCCCTAAAAACCCATCTATACATGACTAGTGCCAAAACGAATAAACCGTTAGCCCAGGTTTGCCAAAACATTTTTTTTTTTATTTTTGTTACACCAAACTAAAAAGTATCAAAAAAACTGTCAAATACAATTGTACTTTTGCAAATACTATTGCGGCTAAGCTGTGTATAAGGTACATATGTCTGCACAAATATGTATCGAATTACAATAGATTAGAATTCTGTTTTTTCTGTAAAGGTTGAAAGACAGATTGATAAGATTTCCCTGTCTTATGACTATTTTAGGAGTCAATTTATTGTACCAAATGTAGCAACCCTGCGAGAGAAAGTAGCGGTTGGGGATATAGATAAAGTGGTAAGGTAAATAGCAAAGATTCGTCAAAAAATTATATACGTATTTCACTATGTAAGATACAGAATTCAAAATAGCGATTTTTCAGTTGTCATAGTTGGTGCTGAATACTTGTGGTAGTATTTCCTTGTAGCGAAGTGAAATGTTTTGATATCAGAAAAATTCTTTATGTATTTGAGATAATGAGTCACTCTGACATGAAGTTCTGAAAACGAACTTATTGTTACAGTTTAAATATTGATATTAATTTGGAATATACAAAATACAAAATTCTAAGCCACAAATTTTAGATTTAGAAATTTTATTCAGCAATTTATGAAAAACTTGACTGTGCTCACACTGTGATGATAGATCATGTACGTATAATAGGTTTTCTTAAAATGAAAAGGAATTGCCAAAATGGATGAGGATATAAATAGATATTAAATTATCAAGTACTAGAAAGAGAGCAATTCTTGAAAAATTCTATCTTGAAACGAGTCTAAGGATTTTGATGAAATGGGATGAATCTATTGTTTTCGGGTGAGAGAAGGCGATCTCGACTTGCGGAAAACTCATTTAGTGGGTAAAGGATTGATCTGAGACCTGGTTACCAGGTTATTGTCCACAAGGTTCTTACTTTATTTTCGTTTTATTTTATTCTTAATAAATTCGTGTTCTTTGCGTTTTTACGTGTAATAAATAATATGTTTACTTAATAATAATTTTTAAAACTTTTTCCTTTCCACATCGCGTGTATCACTGTGGAGCTATACATTTCCCCAAAAGGGGGTTTAAAAAACCAGGTGATTGTCTACAATGTTCTTACTTTATTTTCGTTTTATTTTATTCTTAATAAATTCGTGTTCTTTGCGTTTTTCTTCTTCTTCTTCTTCTTCTTCTTAGCCTGGTTCAGTCCACTGCAGGACATAGGCCTCCCCCAATTTCCGCCACCTTCTTCTATCTTTTGTCTCTCTCCTCCATCTTGCACCCCTGAATTTCTGTAGGTCATCTCTCCATCTCTTTTTTGGACGTCCTCTTTTTCTCTTTCCATTTCTTGGCTGCCATTCCGTTAGTAATCGAGTCCATCTTTCATCACTCATTCTTCCCAAATGCCCTGCCCATCTCCATTTAGAATTTTTTATTACTTCTATAAAGTCTTTGATTCCTGTTTGTTTCCTTATAGTTTCATTTCTTATTTTGTCCTTTATAGTTATATTTAGCATTCTCCTTTCAAGTTTCCTTTGTGACACTCTTAATTTCTCGCATTGTCTTTCTGTGGTGTTCCAAGTTTCACTGCCATATGTGAATACAGGGGTAATACATATGTCAAATATTTTTCTTTTCAGACATATTGGGAGATCACCTGTAAGGTATTCCTTAAGTGTCCAAAAGGCTCTGTTACCTTGAACAATTCTTCTATTGATTTCTCGATGTTGTCTATCCTTGAAGCTTACAATCTGTCCAAGGTAGATGTATTCATCTACATTTTCAATTTCTTTGCTTCTTAAATATATTTTTTCTCCTTTATTATTCTTTTCCATATATTTTGTTTTATCAAAGTTTATTTTAAGTCCAACCTTAGAACTTTCCCACCATAGTTCATTTATCATGGTTTGCATTTCTTGGTTCGATTTTGCAATAAGGACAATATCATCTGCAAATCTTAAATGATTTAAAAATCTGCCATTTATGTTTAGTCCCCTTTCTTCCCATTTTAGATTTTTAAATACTTCTTCTAGTATAGCGTTGAATAGTTTTGGAGAAAGTGGGTCTCCTTGTCGAACTCCTCTTTGTATATTAAATGGTGAACCTAGATTTTCCAACTTTATTGAAGCTGTTGCTTTTTCATAGATTTTATCAATTATTCTGGCGTATTTTCCTTCAAGTGTTTGTTTTATTATTGCTTGGTTCATCTCATTGTGATGTATTGAATCAAATGCCTTTGTGTAGTCTACGAATACTAAATGAACATCATTCTGATATTCATTTGATTTTTCTATCAGCTGATTAATTGTGTGAAGATGATCGATGGTGGAAAATTTTGATCTAAAACCTGCTTGTTCAACTGGCTGTGCTTCGTCTAGTTTCAATGTTAGTCTTTTTAGGAGTATTCTTGTGAATAGTTTATAAACTTGAGATAGGAGGCTAATGGGTCTGTAGTTATCTATATCATCTCGATTCCCTTTTTTATGGATGAGAACAATAACAGCATTATTCCATTGCTCTGGAATCTCTTCTTTTTCTATTACTTCATTAAACAAGTCTGTTAGGGATTTCCACAGTATTTCTCCACCTTCTTTTAAATGCTCCGCTAATATTCCATCCTGACCAGGACTTTTGTTATTTTTCAATTCTGAAATGGTGTCTATTACTTCATCAAGCAGAATTTTGGGATTTCCTCATTGCACTTTTCATTTGTTCGTTCAATTTGTACGTCTTGGTATATATTTGAATAGAAATTTTCGCAAATGTTCATAATTCCCTTTCTATCATATATTATCTCACCTTTTGTGTTTTTTAGACAAGGCATCCAATTTTGTCTTCTATTAAGTTTCTTCCTAGTTACTTTTAAAGATTTATTGTTTTCAATAACTTCTTTTATTTTATTTAAGTTGAAAGATCTGATATCATTTCTTATCTCCTTTCTTACCAATTTTCTTGTTTCTACAAATTCTATATTTTCTCTCGTTCCAAGATGTCTTCTTTTTCTCATTTTTTCTCTCTTCTTTATTAGGTGTTTTGTATTTTGGCTTAGCTTGATGGAATTGTTTTTAGTATTTTTAAAGGCTTTAGACATTTCTTCATTTGTTTTTTCAATTGCTGTGTAAATATTTTCCATTTTTTCAGTTGTCGATGTATATGCTTTGTCTGCGAGTAGGTTTAATTCTCTAGATAGATTCAATTTGAAAGTTTCTCCATGCATATGTAATGTCTCCCCATTTAAGTTGAATTTCTTTCTTATGAATTTTCTTCTTGTTCCTGTTACTACTTCTATTTTTGCTCGTAACATCCTGTGATCACTGTCAAAATCAAATTTATTTATTACTGAGACATCTTTAATTATTTCTAATTGGCTACTGAGAATGAAGTCTATTTCATTTTTAGTTTTTCCATCAGCTGATTTCCAGGTCCATTTTCGAATTTCTTTTTTCTTAAAAAAAGTGTTTGCTATAAAGAACCTGTAACTTTCAGCGAATCCTGCTAATTTATGTCCTCTTTCATTTCTATTTCCTATTCCAAATTTTCCAACTATTATTTCTCCATTATCTTGTTTGCCTATTTTACTATTGAAATCATCTATAATTAAGGTCCAAGTATATGAGTTTGACTGTAGTCTTATACTATTTTCTAATTCTTCATAGAACTCATCAACTACTTCATCAGGGTAACTGGAGGTTGGAGCATAGACTTGATAAATCTTCATAGTTTGTGATTTATTTATTCTTAAAGTCACTGATGTAATTCTAGAAGATATTGGTGTAAAGTCTTTAATCATATATTTCAATTTTTTCTTAATCATTATTCCAACTCCTCCTTGTCCACCTTTTTCTCCAAATGTATGTAGTATATAGTCTTTTGTTTCTATTATGTTGTTTCCTTCCTTTCTCACTTCTGACAGTCCTATAATATCCCAATTAAGAGATTTGAGAGCATTTTCAAATTCTTCTAGTCTGTCTTCTCCCAGTAGGGTTCTAACATTGTAGGTGCAAACGTAAAGTTTAGTTTTTGATCTAAGTGGAGGTTTTCTCAATTTTTCATCAATTTCTGGCCTTCCAGATGGATTTAAGCTAGAAATGTCATTTAATTGAGAAGTGGTCATTATCGGTAGAAGTGAGTGCCCATTTCGGCCTTGGCTGTTGTGGCCTTTCTTGTTTTTTCTCTTCATTTGGGGGGAATATGGTCTAATCTCCCACGCTGACCAAACGGGTTGGGAGATGCATTTTTAACCTTCTGCCAGGTTCAAATTAGGCCGCTTCTAACCTGACGAACAGACGCCTTTTGCTGCCGTTCCACTGGAGTACAGACGCAGCATCGAAGAGTGTCACCGTTGATCTTGAAGATTCTTCCGCCGACCTCTTCGCCAGTTCAAATTTAGCCGCTTACAGAGTTGATCCCGGGGAAACCCACAGGCTACCTCTTTATCAAATTGCCCGTCCGCCACCACGAGGAGGTACAGAACTGGACCTTTGCGTTTTTACGTGTAATAAATAATATGTTTACTTAATAATAATTTTTAAAACTTTTTCCTTTCAACATCGCGTGTATTCACTGTGGAGCTGTCCATTTCCCCAAAAGGGGGTTTAAAAAACCAGGTGATTGTCTACAATGTTCTTACTTTATTTTCATTTTATTTTACAGAGCAAAGCTCGCTCTTCCAGGATATAAATATAACAAAGTAAACATTATTTTTTAGCAAATAGTACTGTATGTATAGTATTTTAAAGTGTAGTATAATATAGTATATTATAATATGCTACTTGATTAACTACTTCAGTATGTTTGCTACTTGTAGAATAAAAATAAAACAATATATGATAAAACTGGGGATATTCTTTTGTATAAGTTGACTGTCTATTTTCTTGCACTAAAAATCCAATATATTGTAAATGCTATAACTTTTTTTAGATGCAAAGTAATCTCAAATCAAGATCAGTAAAATGCTTACTATCTTTTTAATATAATTTAACTTCCAAAAAAGCAGATTGTTATTTTTTTAAGCTTTGCTTCACTATCTTAGGTTTGTTTAAGACCTTAATAAGAATTTCCGATGCATTCCATTTAATTTTCATGAATGTTGTTGTTAGAATAAATTAAAGAATTTTCATAGGGAATTCTAGCTCCTTCTATCATTAGCTAAATATATTCTTACTGAAACCTTTCTTCCTCATATTAATTGAGCTTCAAGGTGCTTTGCTTTTGTTATCCCCTTCCCTATTGGCTAGGGCGGCCTCTGGTGGCCAGTAAGTGCTTCCGTTTACTGAGAGGAGCGTTTGTTTGATGCAGCCCAATGTTTACCCGGCAGCTATTCCCCGGACGGACTGGAAGTGTGCGAAACCTGTGACCATGGATCTTACCAATCGGAATATGCGCAGACCACGTGCCTCAAGTGCCCTGACAACACCACCACCTGGCGACGAGGAGCAAGAAGAGTCGAAGAGTGCCGAGGTAATTTCAAATATGTGCCAAAAGTTGAAGTATCTGGATCTTTCTAATTCTGTAAATAATCTACATGTAAATCTATGTATTAAAAAGCTAGATGTAATTATACTTTACTTACTGACTTTGTTGTTAAAATTTATTGTTTTCAATACAATATCATTTTTTTTTTGCTTTAACTTCTTTATTTTTTCTATCTTAATTTTAAGATAATTTTTCTATATGCTGGGTATTCCTTCTAGAACCGTGTCCAGCGGGGTCCGTTTCGGAAACAGGGCTGATTCCATGTTTCCCGTGTCCAATTGGCTACTACCAGCATTTGTTTGGCCAGAAAGGCTGTTTCAAATGCCCAAATGGAGGACTTACCAAGAATAGTGGTACAGTGAATCCACACGACTGTCCAGGTAAACTAATATTATCTATTTCTTCTTAAAAAACTATATAAAGATAGCAAATAAAAGTAACCGTCATTTAGTTATTTCTTTGGAGAAGGGATCATTTGTAAGGTATTTTAAGGATCAGGAATTTTTTCCTAATTTATTTCATTTGCAGTGAGAATCCATTTGTATCAAGAGACTTGATAGGGTAAGAAAGATCAAGACACCAGATTGGTTTCTATCATTCTCGTCTAGAAATGAACAAAAAAAATCCTTGTTTCTTGAATTTGTCTTGTTCTAACGAGGATTTTTTCTTTTCTCTTAGGTTTTGAAGAACATCTCACTCGTTACCCTTACAGTCAACCAGAAACCCTTTCTGTCAACGAGTGTTTTTCCGTTCCCTGTCTGAATGGAGCCACCTGCTTTGCTCTCGAATTCGGTTATATTTGTGCTTGTTCTCCAGAATTCACTGGTAATTTTCATTTATTTCCTTTTAATGACATTTTTATATTTATCTGTGGTATCTTTCACTAGTGAACAATATCTTAATAATTTTCCATTAATCCTGTGTGAAAGAAATAATTTTCAAAATAAAACCAAGTTTTCTTTTCAATAGCGTTTTAATTTATGATCTTGTCTGCACAAATTTGGAATCATGTTTCAAGGAAACTATTGATAACCTACTTCTAAACGAGTTTTTACTTGAGAATCCCGCAATCGCCTAATGTCAATGTTTTCTGTCTGTCCGCATCAACACTACTCCTACTGACTGATGTATATGAAACTTCACTGAAATTAAACAACAAGATTAGATAAAAATTAGAGTCATGCGTTTAAATTTCCATAAATCTTTTCCAACTAATGTTATGATCCTGCACAGCTCGTTTCCTTGAAATAATAAAAATGGTTAACACTATTTTCTGTTGTAAAGTCTAAAGTGTTTTCTATAAGTAGCAAGGATGTTTTGTATAAAGTTACCAATGGCAATTCCGCTGATTTCATTTGACTCCCAATGTCCATCCAAACGTCATCTAAACAGTTTCGTATCTCACGAGCAAAAGTAGAAAAGTAAAACCAATGTTTTATCATCAATTAGAAATATCTTTTACTCTTTCTTCGAGAAGTCTTATTTCAGAAGAATGTATCGATCATCAAACAGTTATTCTTTGGTCAGCTAATGATTGCTTAAACAGATGAAAACGCGCTTCTTTGAGAAACATGTTTCCGCTACGATTCTTTGTAATTTTGAAATCATTTACAAAATTGAATTCTACACTCGTGTTCTTGTACAAAATGTATCTTGCATGAATTACTCTTTGCGAAGATATCTTAGAAAGTCTAAATTTTCTGTGTAACGTTTGACTTATTGGGACCTCGTTAAATATAACGATGTTGTTTTTATTAAACACTATTGTCGTCAATTGGACCCATAAAAGTTGTAAAAGCTCGTGGTCTGATGAAGAGGTCGAAGACCTACAATTACAATTACCGCCTTCTGAGCATTCTGTTGCAAAACAATTGATAACAAAAATGATAAGCATAAAAATTAAATGATTTAAAAATTATCTTTTTACTTATAATACGGGTTTATAAGCCCCTAAAAACATTTAAATTATTTTCGTGACTATCTGAAGAAAAAAAATATCCTTTGAAAGAAACAAATTATAGAAGGTGATCAGGATCTATTCAGAGCACTTTGTAACCATTAAGTGGATTCACACCAAAATTTGTCTACAAACTATCCAAAAGTCTACGATTAAAAAAATTATTTTTAGTTTCCGTTTAGTCTTTTAAGTTTTGAAATAATTAAATTGATAAAAAATGATTGCCTCCCAATTCGAAAAGTGATACAACAAGTGTTTAAAAAACTAAATTTGTTAATTTCCAATAGAAAACGACATTCGAATGGAAACAATAATTAAAATTATTTGTTCCAATGATGTCCAGTCGGCCTTCTGGACGAACTCAGTATTTTCATTGTAAATAACCTTTTTATTCTAATCAAGTGGAGAGGCTAATTTTAACATTTTAAATTATTTGTTTCTTTATTATTCTTTTTAAGAATGTCATTCTTACAGCATTCGTAATTGGACCATTTTTGCACTAATTTTATTTTATTGAAAAAAAAAAAAAATCATCAGGATTTAATTTACTAAAACGTAGCTAAGTTGTTCCTTTTATATTTATTATTAGCTTTCTATTTGATTTTTTATTTCAAATAAAACAAGTCAAATTTTTTTATTTCAAATTAAAGGTTTTCACTTTTTTAATTTAGGAACGTTTTGTGAACAGGAAGTGAATGAATGCGACAACGCTCCTTGCCATAACAACGCGACTTGCATTGACCATCTCAGTGGCTTCGAATGTCGTTGTTTACCGGGATTTACAGGTGAGGACACAATACTTTGGTTTTCTTTGGATCAACAACATTGTAAAATCAGAATTGCAAATTATGTTTAGTTAAAGGACATCAACAAAATTTCAGATTACATTATAATCGGTTACTAGGCGAGTCAAATTGGTTCTTTAAAGAACTTGACTTTGGGCTCGAGGACGCAGGCGCAGGTCGGAGATATAAGGTCCACCCAGCCTTATGATGAATGGGACTGACCACTCAACTGCCGGGAACAAGGAAACGCCGGAGCCTTAACTGCCAACGGTCACATTTGGGAACTGTTAGCAAACAATGTACAAGAAGGAAGTTAAAACACAAAATAGATTGTTAATAAAATACCAAAAAACAAATCATTTCTGCTTTCATTTCTTAATGAAAATAGAGGCTATTTATTGTTGAAACAAATATGTTGACTAGAGATGATAATAATTCAGTTGCTCAACTTCATGAAATTAATTAATAAGAAAATGATTTATTTGATTGTTGCAAATTAACTAAATGACGAACGATACACACTTAAATAAATAGATAGAATTCATTTCAAGTCACTAGGAAGTCCTTTTGTCTAGCAAATACTGGGGTTTTTCTAAGATTCCTAAAATTTTCAGTTTCCAATTCCTTCTTCTCTATCATCCTTTCATTCCGTTTTATTAATTGGTTTCTGTATATTTCCATTTAGGTGTTTCCTGTGAATCTGATTTGGACGAATGTGAATCTAATCCGTGTTTAAATAATGGTATTTGTATTGATCAAATCAATGGCTTTTTATGCAAATGTCCAATTGGATATCAAGGTAAGGTTAAAAAACATAGTCCTAATATTGAAGAAGTGTTTTTTTTTTGAGATTCAGTATAATTTCTGTATTTAAAATGCTTTCTTTGAAATGAACTGCTTTTGTTGTTCTTATTAGGTTATTATTGTGAGACCAATATCAATGAATGTGCTGGCAGTCCCTGTTCGAACAACGCCACTTGTGTGGATTTGATCGCTGCTTATGCATGTACTTGTCTACCTGGTTTTGTAGGAGTTAATTGTGATGTGAATTTGGATGAATGTGAAAGTCACCCTTGCCTCAACAACGGATCTTGTATTGATGAAATCAACGGATTCAGGTGAATTTTTTTGTTGTTTCGTACTAATTAGGTTCAAGATTTTAATTAAATAACAATCAAGTTATCAAGTGGAATTTAGGGCGAAATAAAATTGAAATGTTTAATATACAGGAAAAAAATACATAAAAAATAAATAAATAAATAAATAAATAAAGCCAGATTGGCTCTGTTTGTGTTTGAATTGGAAAATAAAAATTGATAAACAAAGCTTTCAATTCAGTTTAGCCCAATTTCTAAAGTTTCAAAAGAATTTTTGTTAAATATTACAATAAGCATAAACATAATAGAATTAAAGAAACACAAAGAAAACAGTCTATTTCCGGATTTTTTTACTCAGAACATTTACTCATTTGGCTAATGTCCTTTGTTATTCCTAAGATATCAATGATTAGAAAATGACATAGAATCAATGACATAGAATATGATTGGATATTTATCAAAAGTCCTTTGAAAATCAGAGCTCTAAATGAACATTAGTTGAGTATGAGGATTGCCCAATACTCATTTCTCATTGAACATTTTATCATTGATTTACCTAAATGTGTTTGCTTGTGAAATATCCCTCCATAATGTTAGACTCTTTCTCTCTCTTTGTATATCTGCCAGAAACCAGTAGTTGAATTTAGATGCTATTTCAAATCAAAACGTTTCAAAAAAATTCAAGTTTTGATTGAAATTGTCCATTTCTAATGAAACCGTGTTTGCATCTTAACACTGACATTTTTCAAAATCGAACAAATTCTGTGACATTGGTGTCTGATGACATCAAATTACAAGCAATAGTTTGTTAACGAAGGCTTCTCAATGAACTTCATCTTAACATTGAAAAAAGTTAGAGTGAATGGATCTATTATGAAATGCTTTATTTCTTTTGAATGTGTTTTTGTATTTTTTTTCAATGACAATTCGTTTCAATTTCCTATACAAGAAATAGTCTATTCGTGGGACTACATGTGAGTAGTTAACATGTTAGTTTCGGAACACTAATTATTTTTTTATCTATTACTAACAAAAATGCAGTTGAGGAGTTAAGGGTTTAAACAGACCAAAGGATTACGTAATTTTTCAGTAAAAAAGAAGGACTTAGTTGAGAAAGTCTTTTTTTATTTCCATCCTTTTTTTTTTCTCAAACAGATTCCTTGTAATTTTCTTTCAGATTTATTTTTTTTTCACATGTTCAAAATCAATTCACGTACAAATTATAATGAATATTTTCTTTCTTTCCATCAGTTGTCTCTGTCCTAAAGGTTTCCTTGGATCTCAGTGTGAGATTAATATAGATGAATGTAATTCCTCTCCATGTCAGAATGGAGCCTCGTGTGTTGATGGTGTTGCTCGCTTTCATTGTAAATGTCTGCCTTCGTTCAGTGGACACACATGTGAGTCAGGTAAGAAACATTCAACGTACAAAAATTGATTTCTCTCTTCGTTTGTCTTGTTATTATTTTCATATTTTGTTTAATAAAGCTCTAGATGAGTGCTTGCAGTTTTAATCGTTTTGTTTTAAATTAAACTTAAAGCAAATAAATTAACTACTTTTAAATAAATATTAAATTAAATGTTAACTAAATATTTTGATTTTATTTTTAATCTATTTGTTTATTAGGCCATAAATTAGAATTAATCAACTCCTTCGAGTTTTAAATAATTCAGAATATAAATGTCGATATATCCTTCTGTTATTCAACAATATTACAGTGGAAATATTCACAAGAATTCCAATAGAAAACAACTGTAAAACAACAAATATCAACAAAAAGTTTTCTATCTTATAAAACGTCCTTTATTAATTAGATTTACACAAAGAATAACTGCAATTAAAAAAAAACTTCATTTCAATGGTTAATGGTACAATGAAGCTCGGTTATATCGCAATGTTTCGGATCTAAGATCTCGAAGATCGCGATCTGCCCGAGCTTTTTTTACTTCGCGATGACAAATGTCGTATACTCGAACCCTATTATCGCTTACACGATTCCAAATCGATTGAAAATGGTCATTTCGCGATTACCTAAATCATTCAGAGTGATATGAGAGAATTTTATATTTATAAATATTTATAAATCATTACCTTTTCAACACTTTGATGGGTTATATTAGCCAAAATCTTCATACAGTATTTCTGTTTTCTTACGGTTTGGCGCCGCCATCTTGGTTCTTGTACAAACGACGATTGTATAAATCGCGAGCAGTTCTCTAAAATCAATCGATTTTCGTACTTTTTGGGCGAAAATATGGTAAATTTTGCAATTTTACAATTGTACACCTTTTCCAAAATAGAAGGGGTCCAAGACCAAATCGCGTTACATCCGAATTCGCGATATAAACAACCGTGTTATAGTCGAGCTTCACTGTATTTAGTAGAAATAAGGTAGAAATATGACTACCCTGCTACGTTTTTACGGATTTTATTTTTTTAACACAAAAAAAATGTATTTTCGACACACAAAAAAAATGTATTTTCTGAAAACTCGACTACAATTCATTTCCTCCGATCACAGCTTCATTAATGTAAGAAATAAATAACAGAAAATTCGTTATTACAGTAGAACCTCGTTATAACGGACCCTATTATAACGGACGTCGCTTATAACGGACAGTTTAAAAAAAGTTTGTAATAATAAAAAAGGATGCTTATTTTTATGTGACGAGTTTTACATTTCCAACCATATGTGTTTGAAAATGTGTTTGCATATTATGAACACTTACGGTACCTCCGTCAGTTATTAATTAAAGAAATAAGCAGCAAACAAACCCAGCAGAAAATAAATTATTTTTTCTAACCAATTAATGTAAGCAATCAACATGAACCAGTCCCTTCTTGTTCTAAAGATTAATGCAGTGTACACGTACACATCTTTTTCAATTTAACCTACTATGTTGAAGGCTGTTTTTTTATTTTTTATATAATAAACAGTTTTTATAGTTAACTATTGTACTTTCATCGATGTACACCCTGCTGTATTACACACCTATAAGAATTATTTGTTATAAACCGGACTTTCATTAAAACGGACAACCTTCAGCCCCTATTAGTCCGTTATAATGAGGTTCTACTGTATTATGTATTTATTTATGTATTGTTTAATATGAATAATAGCCAAGGAAGAAAATTCGTTTTTGGTATTTAATCTGAGAAATTAAGAATTATTAAAATTAAGACAAGAGCAACGCATCAAAATAAAAGGAATTTTTTAAATAAAGAATTTCTTTCGGAATCTATTTATAGACAGCTGTCATATCTTCTTTCTTTTAAAGTCTTTTTTATAGATTGTGAATAGATAATCCGAACAAACCTTCTAACATAGAAATATTGACTGGCATATTTTTTTTCACTGAGGTCGATTGGAATATTTTGTATAATTTACATTGTAAATTTATTATATTTGATTGACGCAGACGATGAGTCCAATTGAGTTATTTTCCTGCTTTTCATTAAGATGTTTGCTTTATCATGGACATTCTGTTATTTCCAGACATTTATTGACTTTTCTTTCCGATTACTTCAGTTTATATTACGTTTCTTTCTTTAGAATTATCCCCAGAATTTTTCTTACATTTCCCACTGGCGGGTATAATGGATCATGTACAAGTGGATGGCTTTGGTCGTGATCTTTTTCAAGTGACTGTCTGCTTTTGGATGCTTTCGGAAGACAAGACCAATTATGGAACCCCTATTTCTTATGCAACTAAAGAACAAGACAACGTTCTCACCCTCACAGATTATAATGGGTTTGTGTTTTTATATTATTTACTAACAAATGGTCACACTGTTGGTTTAATGAGGAGTTTAAAAGAGAAAGGTTTCATACAGGAGTTTAAATCCTAATGATGCCAGAAGACAGCAAAAGAAGAAAAAAACATTGAAATGAGAATTTGGAAATTCTCGTAAAACATTACATTCACAGCGAAGTGGAGTGGATATGAGAGAACAATCTTCAAATTCAGGAAATTGAGTATTTAAAGAAATTGTGGAATTAATATTTAATACAAAAGTTTATGAAATAACTTGGTCTACAGTTCTTAAAATATTGCTGTTTTTAATTTTCTTTGTTTTTTAAAATCGTAAAAATAATAGAAAGAAATAATCTCAGTTTATTTTTAAATTATTTTCAGAAATATAAACAATAGGAATTTCCGATTTTCTGAAAAAATTAATTAAATCAACATTACTTACTTAAGTCGCTTAAAATTCCAATGAATTTTAAACAGATGAAAGCAATCAAGTGATTATTATACGTACATGGTTTTGCTTTTCTCTGGAATTTTCGGTTAGTTTCTCAACAAGGATCAACTGAAAAACTCTTTCAATGCAAATATGAAATCAGTAAATATTCATTCAAGAAGATCTTTTTTTTTTAAAGTTATTAAAGGAACCTATAAATATTAACTTATTTGATGAACTTCACTTTCCCAGAAAAGTAGGCTAAATTATGGTCAGGTAACTTTCGACTGGTAGTTGATATATAATATGTTATTATTATTATTATATTTTGTGATTGTATTTTTGCACTGTAAGCCCTTCCTTAATCAGATCATGCTACTTACTGTAAGAATAACAAAGGATGATGATTCTAAGGTTCTTGTTTGAGGAAGAATAGACTAAGAATGGAAAACACAAAGTTTTGAGAAAAATGCATTTATTTTTGCATCAGTGTATATTACAAACCATTTCCAGTTTCAGTTGAAAAACAGCAATGATAAAGGCAAGAAGTCTTAGCCTTGAATCTCTTCTGCAAACACTAACAGATTGGTAAGAATATCCCGAGGAGGGGGATCGTCGATGGTAATCCTGCAGATAAGGTTCCAAACGTTTCATGATCACGGACTAAGTTTCATGAATTCCCATTCTACATAATGCTGGATGGTCTGAAACAAATCCTGATCTCCGAAGGGAATCGAACCCAGTTCCTCCAGCCCGGAGTTAAGTGTCATCCAAAAGGCATTATTTCTTAAAGAGATGTCTGACATTTAAGACGATTTCCAAATAAATTTCATAATTTCCAAATAAAAAGTTCACAAAATCATCATTTCATAAATAAAAAAAAAAAAAATCATAGAACCCTCATCATTTTCCAGTCAAACACTTTACTGGTGAGGTTTCTTTTTTTTAATTAGATTTTCTAAAAGGATTGGAAAGAAATTTTTCAAATAGTTTTATTTTCAGAAAATAGAGGCATGAAAATTATAAAATGACTGTGAATGTATCAATAATATATTTTTTATGAAAACAATGACCATAGCAGTTTCACAACTAGATTTGCTCTATGATCATTAAAATTCTTGCCACAGCTGTTTGGGAATTGTCTTGTTTTTTTCAAATAATTTCAACCAACATTATGACACCCTAAATATTTTACAAACCTAATTAGAAAATCAACCCAAAGTAATTCTATTATGAGATTTGAGAATTACGATTTTTCAATCTTCCCTATTTCTTGATGTCAATTTTAACGAGGATTAAGAGGTTTTCGTAACTAACAAAAAAAATGAAAAGGAATAACTTGTTGAGATGCTTTAATTTCACGATATTCTTAACTGATGCAACTGTTTTTCTTTTCTCCTGCTTTTTCTAGTTTCTTTTTTTAGGCTCCTGAAAGACGCCTTATATCCCCGGTTTGTCTGTCTGTGGACACATATCCCACAATGCTTCGCAACGGTTTCTGTTAGCTCAGTTGTAGATGGCCTGAATGTTAAATGTTGTAGGTGGCATGTTAGCTCAGTTGGTTAGAGTGTCGTGCTAATAACGCGAAGGTCGTGGGTTCGATCCCCTCATCAACTTAAGTTTTTTTTTTTTAATCATTATTAGGAATTCAGTATATTAACAAGGTTTGAGCTAAGAATGACGATTATTCCATATAAATAGGGGTGGGTAAGATAGCATAGGGTCGCAAGCAGACTCGCGTGGGCATTTTCTAGACCACCCCAATCTATTCTAAAGTAAAGGTGACTCAGAAGCCGTTGCGAAGTACTGTCATTAGTTTACTAATCACTATCCTTACCTTGTTTAATTAAACATTTTAATGATACTTTAAAAAAAGGAGTAACAGGTATTTCCTCATGAAGTTCAGAAAGATTCAAATAATGGGATAAACAAAAATCTAAACAAAAAAAAATAAAAAAATAAAAATTCTATTAAATTCTGTTTTTTATTCAAAGTCTAAATGTTAATAATTTGAGCCATAATTTTGAAATACTTTTGCATGTATTTCTCATCTGTAATTTCTGAATTCGCCCTATTTGTATTTAAAATAAACCTCTCCTAGTGAATTAAACATGAGTACATTGTTTCTGCTTAGGTTCGTTCTATATGTGAATGGTGAGAAAGTTATCACTGACATCACAGCCAACGATGGTCAATGGCATATGCTGTGTCTCACCTGGAATTCGTGGGGAGGTCAGTGGAATATCTACAGGGATGGAACTGTAGTGGATGGAGGAGATGGTTTAGCCAAAGGGTCTCGTTTATCAGGTTCAGATTTTAAGAATCATTTTTTATCATAACTTTAATCACATAAATAATTAAAAATATTATCAACCCTTTTGATAGTAAAGAAAAATAGTTATTAACACTGAAGCACTTCTTAAAATACTCATTAAATAGCAATAATTATAATTAATTTGTTTTCTGCTTATTTTTGGATGTGATTCTTATATTGTAGGTGATGGTGTTCTTATTTTGGGTCAAGAACAAGATTCTCGAGGGGGAGGTTTTAGCACCGCTGAGTCCTTTATTGGTCAAATGGCTCTTCTTAACATCTGGGACCAAGTGTTGGATGCAACAGTGATTTTTAATCTAAGTAGAACATGTGACAGATATAAAGGAAATATATATGCTTGGCCGGATTTTCTCAAAGGATTAAAAGGAAGAGTTCAGGTTCAGGAATATACTTTTTGTAAAGGTAAGAAGTAGAAGTATCACTTGGAATTCATTTCGTTTGCAATTTATAACTACAACGAATGGAATGAAAAGTTACCAAACGTAATTAGGTTTAAGACAGTGAACTATTACTGATTATGTAACATTCTCCGATAAAAATGAAATTTTGTTATTTGTTTTCTTTAATTATTTATTCAAAATAAATTATCTTTAATTTATACAGTTACAATAAAGATATTATATAGATTTAGCAAATTTTTAGATTCTAAAAATAAATTTAGTCAGGGAATTAATATTGTATCCTAAGTGAGAATTTTTTCTCTGTTGTTTTCTTTCATCAAAGATTAACGGATGCAAATCGTAGCCTCAATTTGCAAAAGTAATCCTTTTATGGGAGTCATTGTTAAATGTAAAACGTTTTTGTTTGTTTGTTTTTTACTTCAATTAAGATCTTATACCATATTTTGTTTTTAAAATAAAATTGACCCGATTCTCAATTAATTAATAACTCAATAATTTTTTAAATTAGCAATAAAACTGAAACTTTTCCCAACTGGAGACGAATAATAGAGTATTATAAAATTTTATTTCTTACATATATTTTATTATCATCATCATCATCATTTGGTGATGGGTTAATTCTAATATGTCAATAAAAGTGTAGAAAGCAATAAACAATCATGAAAGAATATATTACTTGCCATTGCTTTTAAGCGAAGAAAGAGGTGATACAATTGCAATCAGTTTATTCTCCAAGTCTTTTAAGATAAAAGTATGTTGAATTCAAATGACAGTAGTAATGATGGAGAATAGTCCATGAATAGCTAACATTGGTTTTGCAACACTTACTATAATACAGTTTCTACTTTTGACGCATATCAAAGTGATTTAAATACAATGTCATCTTAAAGGGTTGTTTTTTGGTCAGAGAGAGGCTGTTGATCAATTAATACAAGTCATACCATGAAAAGAATCTTCATAACATTGCCACCTCTCAAATAATACATTTTCGTATCATTAATTCTGTTGCTTTCTCCAAATGCAAACACTCCCATCAGCATGATAGAATTGGAAAGAGGATTCTCCAATATGCAACGGCACAGTGATGTAAAGCTCATTTTCCTATATTTTGTATGCATGCTTATTGAATTTAAATTTCCGACTTGTCAGAGAAAAATATAAGTCAAAATTACACTAACAAGTAAGACAATGTTTACATCATCAATTTAAATTACACATATTTTTTGCAATATATTTTTCATCTATAAAAATAAAAAAAAAACAGTGAAGGCGATAACTATTTGCTATTTCAAGTTTGGCATAAATAATGAGCTACTAACTAACTAAAAACTCTTTTCTTTGTCTTCTTAGGTTGTTTAAAGTTGGAACCACCCAACCACGGTAGTTTAACCATGTCAGGAACTCAGTCAGGCTCTGTAGCTACCTATGGATGTGATCCCGGTTACAGACTTCAGGGATTGTCTTCTCGTCTGTGTATGATTCATGGCGACTGGTCAGGATCCGCTCCTTCCTGCAATCGTTAGTTATCAATTATTTGCTTTTGTCCTTTTTTTCCAACAAACTTCTATTCTAACGCTTGTTTTATTTGAAATATCTTTTCTTTCAGGTCTTAACTGTGGTTTTCCTGGATATTTGATAAGCGGTCAGATAAATGGAAAAACCTATAATTTTGGTGACGTTATCGAATACGTATGTTCCAAAGGTTACAAATTGTACGGAACACCAACCCGACTTTGTCAGTACACTGGTCTCTGGAGCGGTGAACCAGCTATTTGCGAAGGTATAATCTACATTTAGGGAATACATTGTTATGGATATCAATAACTCCTTTATCTTCTCAGTATATATTATTCATGGCTTTGACTCTGAGCGAACTTTTAAACAAATTATTATTTAGTGTATAGATTAATCTATACACTAAATGCTTAATATGTTTCTAATATAATCAAAATTTCTTAATATGTTTCTAATATAATCAAAATTACTTAATATGTTTCTAATATAATCAAAATTACTTAATATGTTTATAATATAATCAATCAATTAGTTAATTTGAATCAATTAATCGTAGAACTCTCGTAGATTATAATGAGACTAAAAATATTCTAATCTCCTGGAATATCAAATCTATCTGAAAAATTGTTAATTATTAAATTAGTTTTATTCTGCCTTAGAATTTTAGTAGTTTATTAACAATAAATAATAATCATTTAACGAAAACCAAGAGTAGTAATACATTAATTGCAGCTAGTTTAGGGTATTGGGACATTTCTTTAAGACTGTACTTCATAAATGCTGTTATTCTAAGTAAATGGTTTCAATTCAATTGGTCCTAATTTTGATCAGATCTGTGATGCATTTTCACTCTAATACGTTTAAGATTTCCAAACCTTAAGATCTTATCTGAATAATACATAAGGATACATTTAATAAAATACAAACTTTTAATTGTAGTGAATTACGACTGTTTTTCGTCAGATCTCAAGTCCTTCATTTTATTCAATTCAATTCATTTCAATTTATTGCCAACAGTATTTTACAAAACATGAGATATTGGCAGTCTTACGGGAGATCCCTCAAGTTATTGCTGTATTTTTAATTTGTAACTTCAATTTTACATTGTATTCGATTAGAGACGATAAATGTGATAACGAAAGTTCCTATAAAATAAAAATAAGCTTTCAGTTTCTTTTAAGTAAATTGCTATCATGGTTGGTTGGTTGGTTGGATTTTAATGGAGCAAAAGCAGCTGTGGCTAAGTTGCGCCAATTGCTATCATTGCAGAATCAGTTGACACTGGCAGTTATATGAGACGAAAGTAACTGATTATTTTGTTTCCATTGTTTTATGAGTTTTCATTCCAATTAGCTAGCTAAATTCATCATATTTTATATTTGTTATTGTCAACTCTTGCTGCAAGAATTTTAGAATTTTGTTCTTTTTTTAATTTTAGAACAGTGATTGATTGTCATTTTATTATCCTTTTAGAAATATATTGTGATGATCCTCCATCAGTGATTCACGGCGAAGTAGTAACAGTCCTCACTTCATTCAGACCAAATGACAAAGTGGAATATAAATGTGATGATGGCTATGAACTGGAGGGACCAGACACTCTTACTTGCCTTGGGGAGGGAGAATGGGATAAGGGATCTCCAGTTTGCCAGCCACGAAATTGTTCCAATATTCCTTTTGTGGCTAATGGCTATGTTGTTTCTGACCACAAATCAGTTCCAGTGGGTGGAAAGGTTACCTATGCATGTAACCCTGGCTACAAGCGCAACGGAAGCGCTGATTTGTTTTGTTCTTTTCTTAATAAATGGAATGGATCTATTCCTCATTGTCAACCCGTGGACTGCGAAAACCACTTCCAATAGCCCATGGCTCTGTGTCCTTTGTCATCACACAGTACAATGAAAGAGCGAATTACATCTGCGATGAAGGTTACGAGCTAGAAGGTAATGCAGCACTCACTTGCACTTCAGATGGGGTGTGGAGTCCTGACCGTCCGATTTGTCGTATCATTCATTGTCAGGAACTGTCGAAACCACGTCACAGTAACGTTTACGGCGATCGTAGAACATTCGGCTCAATTATCCATTACTCGTGTGATGCTGGCTACCAATTAGAAGGAGACCGCAGTCGTCAGTGTTTATCTAATGGGAGTTGGACAGGAACAACGCCACTATGTGTTAGAGTAAATTGTGGTAATCCTGAAGATATTCCAAATGGCTTTATTAATGGCATTACACCCTATATAGCGAATGATGTTATCACCTACATGTGTAATCCTGGCTACATAACAGTCGGAAATGCCAGTCGGATTTGTCTAAACAATGGCTCCTGGAGTCAAGACATACCCATCTGCACACCTGTTAAATGTTCTCCTCCAAAAGATATCAATAATGGTATTGTTGTGGGTAACGTATTTCTGTTTGGTTATAGTGTCGAATACAGATGCAATGAAGGTTACAAATTGCACGGAATTTCAGAGCGGATTTGCACCGAGAATGAAACTTGGAGTCAACCTCCTCCCGAATGTCTAATTATCAGTTGTGGGCCTCTGTCCAATATTGACGAAGGATACATTGTTGTGAGTGCTTTTTCTTATCAGTCAGTCGTAGAGTATTTCTGCAATAAAGGATTCCAGTTAAAGGGAAGTAAGATAAGGACCTGTCAGTCGGATGGAACTTGGAGTAACGATGAACCTACTTGCTCGGTGATCAACTGCGGGGATCCACCTTTACCAAACCATGGAATCGCGAGATTTAATAGCACTTCTTTTGGAAACAAAGTGGATTATGAGTGTGAAACAGGATTTGTTCCTGAAGGAACAATTCAGCAGTTCTGTGAAGGGAATGGTAAATGGAGTGGCGAAGTTCCCCAGTGCGTTTCAGTGATTTGTTCTGAACCAGACCCAATTGCTGATGGATACATCAACATTATAGATCTGCATTTTGGATCACAAATTGAATATGGCTGTGAAATGGGCTTTCAGTTGGACGGCCCCAATCAAAGAAAATGCGAATCGGATGGTCAATGGAGTGGAGACATGAATCCAATTTGTTTCCCACTCGAATGTCCTGAGAAGAAACATGTCTTCGAAAATGGCAGAATCATTGGCAACAGCCGAAGAATCGGCGCCTCATTGCAATATGAATGTTATCCTGGTTTCCAGCTTGTGGGCTTCCCAGTGCAAACTTGTCTTCCTAATAGAACATGGGATAAACCAACTCCAACATGCCAAAGAATCTCTTGTCCTCGACCAGAATCCATCCCGAACGGAAATGTCATTTTTACCAATATCACTTTTGAAGCTAACGTCACTTACTCATGCAATAAAGGCTTTGAAATTTCCGGAAGAGCAACACAGTTGTGTCTTGATAATGGCTCTTGGGAAGGATCACAACCAATATGTGTCCTCGTCAAATGTCCAGAACCCATCTCACCTGATCATGGTCATATAGTCTTTAAGGGCAGCTCTTTCAAAGATTCTGTGAGTTTCTTTTGTGATGAAGGTTATGAATTGTTTGGGGAAAAAAAACTTACTTGCCTGGAAAATCGTTCCTGGAGTGGAAACGTTCCAAGCTGTGTAGCAATCCAATGTCCCCAACCGCCATCTCCTGCCAATGGATCAGTAAGAAAACATGAATTACACATTGGAGCACAAGTGGAATACTCTTGTGAAAAAGGATTCCAATTACAAGGCGAGAAATTCTCAACTTGTATACTTCCAGGTGTATGGAATACTTCACTTCCAAACTGTGAGAAGATCAAATGCCAAAAACCTTCTGTGCTCGAAAACGGACGTGTAAAAACAAGCAATGATAATTACGAGTTCGGTACAATTATACGTTACATTTGTGATCCAGGATTTGAAATTCTTGGTGAGATTATAGCAGAATGCTTAACAACTGGAGTTTGGAATGTTGATTTACCATTGTGTGTTAAGATACAGTGTCCTCCCTTGAATCATCTTTCCAATGGAACCTTATCCATTCCAGATAGAAAGTACGGCTCTGTTGTGGAAGCCAACTGTGATCCTGGTTATATTCTGAAAGGACCTCATAGGCGCCATTGTCTTGCTAATGCTACGTGGAGCGGCGACGATTGGCAGTGTGACCCCATCCAATGCCCTGATCCTTCGATGGTTTGGCACGCAAAAATGGTTGGCAAAGACTATTTCTTCCAGAAAATTGTAACTTACATCTGTGATGAAGGATATCACATTAATGGGTCTGGTAATATTATTTGTTCCCCTAATGGAACCTGGGATAAAGATCCTCCTACTTGTAATATAGTTTACTGCCCACCACTAGCAGTTCCAATGCACGGAAATGTTATTTTTGAAAAACATTATTATAACACTGATGACGAGCTTATTGAAAAGGCGGAGAAGCGGGAAGGAAGTAAAGACACTAGCACAGGACAATTAGAACTAGATCATATTCCTGTTGGATACCATAGACAAGGAAGTAAAGCCAGATATGAATGTCACAAAGGATATGAATTAAATGGCAGTGAATTTCGACAATGTAATTCTTCAGGCAATTGGACAGGCAAACCTGGCATTTGTAAACCAGTGGAATGCGAACCACCTCCTCTCCTTCCTAATGGCTATATTCGAAATCTGAATAATTCTTCATCACTCACATATCCCTTCGGCTGCAAAATGAATTATGCATGCAAAGATGGCTACAGATTATCTGGAACTTCTTTCCGAGAATGTCTTGCCAATAGATCCTGGTCGAACCATCACATCATCTGTGAAGAAATTAGTTGTCCCCATCCATCGCCACTGTTTTTTGGGAGCTTTATAGTGAAAGACGTTTCATATGGAAGTGAAATTATAGCCCAATGTGATCCTGGGTATAAGCTCGTAGGTGGAACAAAACGAATCTGCCAAGCCAATGGCACATGGTCTAATACCAACATATTGTGCAAAGCGATTCAATGCTCTGATCCTTCACCTCCTCAGAATGGCACTGTGCTTGTCGATTCCCTACTGGTGGGTGGATCTGCTACATACACTTGTAATCCTGGTTTTCTGCTTGTGGGCTCAAATGTTATAACATGTCTCGATCCCGGTAATTGGAGCGAGCCTGCTCCTGCATGCCATCTGATCATCTGTCCACAAATAGAACCTGTGCTTTACTCCAGCATAGAAAGCAATGGTTGGACACTTGGATCAATAGTAGAATATAAATGTAATGCTGGCCACGTACTTCGAGGTCTAAGTATCCGCACTTGTTTGCGTAATGGAACTTGGAGTGGTAAAGAGCCTCAGTGTGAACGAATTTATTGTACAACGCCAGAACCAATTCTCTATGGACAGATTATTGGAAAAGATTATTCCGTTGGTTCGTCCATCACCTATGTTTGTAACGAGGGCTATGAAATTATTGGACCAACATCTCAGACTTGCAAAGCAGATCGTAACTGGACAGATGATATACCTCAATGTGTTCCTGTCTCCTGTCCTCCTATCACAGAAATCGTTGGTTCGTCCATCACCTATGTTTGTACCGAGGGCTATGAAATTATTGGACCAACATCTCAGACTTGCAAAGCAGATCGTAACTGAACAGATGATATACCTCAATGTGTTCCTGTCTCCTGTCCTCCTATCACAGAAATCGTTCATGGTGAAGTTCTCGGTGATGAGTTTACTTACGACGATATTCTCCTCTTCATCTGTCATGATGGATTCGAATTGATGGGAGAAGTGGAACTACGCTGTCAAGCGGATAAGACATGGTCTCATCCCATCCCCATTTGCCAGAAAGAATACTGCCCTGTCCCAGAAAGCGTTCGGCACGCAGACACTATAGGGTCCTCTTTAGCCGTTGGTGCTACTATCGAGTTTGTATGTCATGATGGATATTCTCTGAATGGTCAGAACAACATGACCTGTATTAGTGATGGCATCTGGAATGGAACTACACCCACCTGTGAGGTCATTTCATGTGGTCTTCCTCCGATTGTACCCAATTCGAGGACGCATTTCGTAACTCCTGGGCCAAATGCTTATTCATACGGCAGTGCAGCCTTTTACACCTGTGAGGATAGTTACGAACTTCATGGAGACCATGCACTTCTGTGTCAGCAAAATTCTGCTTGGACTGGACCTCCTCCGTCCTGTGAAAAGGTATCCTGTGGGCCACCACCGATCATCGAATTCGCTACTGTCCATGTTGAGAACCACGAGCATGTGAGCAAAGCTCTATATCAGTGCAACCCTGGCTTCCGAATGCTTGGAAATGCATTCCTTGATTGTCATCCAGGAGAGGACTGGGGTGCTGAGAGGTAAGTGAATTTCTTGCAATTTACGATAAGCAAATAACCATACAGTGTTACCTCCGAATAACGGACAGTCACGGGACCGGAAGTTTTGTCCGTTATTGGGAGGTGTCCGCTATTGGGGAGGACTATCTTTTTTTCATTTTGTAGCTTATAGCAGATCATTTAATGAAAAATTACGTACAATCTTAATTAAATTTCTATAATTACCATTGCGATATGAGAGAATATGAACAATTGCAAATTATTTACTATATTCCTTTTTAAATGAGTGATGATCCGTTAGTCTTACTTAAAATAATGACAAAATGAATTACAGTATATAGGAAATTAATTTCTAGCCATCCATTTGATGCCTTAAACGTGTCCAATCCTAAAGTTTGACCGAATTCTCTGACTTTTTCTTGAAGCAAAACACCGCGGATAGAAATGTTCTTTGCACGAGCAGAGCGGAACCATTTTTTGACCACATCGTCTATTTTTCTTTTACGAAACTTCAAATTCTTCGTATTTTCGTTTGAATACACCATCCACATTTTTCTAATCTCATCTTTGTCCTTTAAAAGTTCACTTATCTGAGTTTTTCCAACTTTAAAACGTTCAGCAAGACAATGCCCACTCAGCTTTTCTTTTTCAGCAACTTCAAGAACATCAATTTTTTTCTTTCAGTGCCAATCTCTTCCTTTTTGACGCCATTTTAATTCGCACTAAATTTAATCAACACGTTTATAGGAAAGCTTTATGAGGTACTGACATATACTAAGCAACTGCAGTAAAAAAAAAGGGCCTCAGATTCGTGCATTGAATCATGGGACACAGAAACAACGTATTAATGTATGGGGGGACACCGATACAATGTATCAATGTCTGGGGCACCGATGTAAATACAACCACGATGTGTTTGTCGAAATGTTAATCTAAAAAAAAAAAAATTTTTTTACAGTTACAATAACTGTCTGTTATTGGGAGTGTCCGCTATTCGGAGTGGATAACATGGAATGTCCTATTGTAAGGGACTGGGACCCGCAATAATGTCCGCTAATTAGAGATGTCCGCTATTCAGGGTGTCCGTTAAAAGAGGTAACACTGTAATAATTTTTAACCAATAAACTTGTTTTAAAAAAATAGTTCCTTTCCTCTGTTCTAATCCTTCCTATTACATTACTAATTAGCCTTATTTGTTCACTGAAGTAAGAAAACTTTTAGAAAAAAAGTCAGATTCTGTAATAAGTTTTTTTAAGAAAAAGTATGGTGTGGCTTTGAAACTGACAAGAAGGCACTTTGTGTCTAGAGTTATTTTAATAGATGGGAAATGAATAGAAGAGATTTGACATTGTACAGCTACTAAGAAAATCAAATACTGTCTTCATGACATTAGACATAATATATTGAATTTCTTCTTTTTTTTTTAGCTTATGAAGATCATCCTTTTTTCTAATAATTATGGTAGAGTAAATTGCTAGTTAATAGATTGATTAAAATCCTTTTCGGTGGCGACTGTGGAGCCTTTAAATAGTGAATTAGTTCATTCCATTAGTAAGAGTGATTTCAATGGCATTGATCCCTTTTTATCCCACTTGTTTCTTTCTCTAGAGGTTACGTGGAGTTCCTCAATCCTCTGTTAAATTACGAATGACTACTTCAGATGATGTTCTTTTTAGATTGCTTTGATCTGTGTGTTGCTCGCTCTCGTACGAGAATGCCTACAAAATATTACTGATATTACTGCAATCAGTAGAAACGGAGCGCTTGATAAGTGATTTAGATAAAAATAACCATAAAATACCAATACTTTTCATTAATCCACGTTGTTTTCTTTTCTTTTCAGTACTCTCTGCATTCCCATCCAGTGTGGAGAACCTCCTTCCATTCGCAATGGTCACGTGACAGCGCGAAGCTACGAATATCATCAGTTGGCCAACTACTCGTGCCAGCCTGGTTTTCGCCACTTTGGCGATGCAAGTCTTGTCTGTGGATCCGAAGGACATTGGCTGGGGAGGACTCCATCGTGCCATCCACTAATATGTGTACCACCAGAGATTCCCCTTCATGCCACAGTGGAGGGCGACGACTTCTCTTACCAGAGCGCCGTTATCTACACTTGTCGTCGGGGTTATTCGCTTCATGGCAATGATATCCGCTTTTGCCAGGCCGATGGTACATGGAGTGGAAGTCCTCCTACTTGTCTCAGTAAGTAATTCAGTAGATGTTTTATTCAGTGGCGAACTAAGCTACCTGTGTCTCTCTTTATTT
>JAFIDM010009631.1:9495571-9517385 GCA_023159025.1 Thereuonema tuberculata
GATTTTTCCATTCTATATGTTTTTTGGGGTGCTGAATCCGAATCTGAGGTTTGCGAACAAAATTTCGTGACGTAACATTAAAAAAAAATTTTAAAAAGGTGAAAAATCTCCTGTTTTGGCGGTATTTTCCTTATAACTCGAAAACTAACAACTTTTCATAAATACCCTCCTGATTCAAAATGAAAGTACATAAAATTTCCTACAAATTTCACTATTTATTTTTTTTTTCCGACAAACCGTTCGGGCGGAAGCGCTAATTGAAAATGAGAGTATTTTGTCGGTCTCCACAAAAACCCACGTTTTCCACGCCAGAACTCTAATTTATTATTAAAGGCTGGCAATTAAGGAATTCCTCCCACTTCTCTGCACATACCTTATATAGATCGTATATGTACATGTAAAGATACAGGTCAGTTTTTCACAAATTACATAATGTTAAAGTTATTTAATGAAGTCCGAAATTGTACAAAGTCAGTTAAAGAAAAGGTAAAATTCCAAAGAAAAATCTTGAAAAATTATGACAAATTATTATATTATATTACGTATTATTATATAGTACATTATTTTATGAGCAAAAATTATATTAGCCGTTGTCGTTTAGAGGGTCCTGAATGAGATTCGTCGAAGGTGGCGGATCCTGGCACAGGTTCGGGTTATTCTATGGTCAGTGTCGGGGCTTGCGCATCTGGAAAATGAAAGAGGTGAGAAAACAACTTGTGATCATATGTTGGAGACATGATTACATAATAGTTTGGGAGATTAGACATAACTTCTGCATCGTGTAAGCGTCTTTCATCAGTATGTTCTCGGTCTCATCTTCGTCTATGTCAATGCTGTCTTCCGGGGACTCCACGTTTTCACACAGCCCTTCGCACGATGTGCAGATCGGGGAGCAATGGAGGCCTGCCTTCCTGCATCCACAATGTTACTATTTTTGACCCGGTGTAACAAAAACCCTCCGTCGATGACATATTTTGTATCGTTCAAGTCCGTCTGTTCAGTCGGTGCAAAAGCCCTGCACAAGCTCGATGTTGTTCCTGTCCTTATGCCATGCTCCTCGAAAAGAGAGAGAGGGTAGGGGCTAAGTTCGTAACGCACAAATTCTTGCAGCTCTTCATCTGGATATTGGTTGGATTGATGACTACAGCCCTGTCTTGTATGTGAATAGAGCTGTTTATGATCGCAAGAGGCTGCACTCTTTCGCTTCGTTTGAATTTAACAGCTTGAAAATCAGCAACCAACAATGCGCTGTATACCTTTTCATGCCCATCTCCTTGGACAAGTGGCAGTTGATCCTCTCATCTGCGACAACACTTGTAATTAGTGCAATGCTGTCATCCCTTGTGTCCATCTTGTCACAACGCCTGCAGTTACTCCACGGCCATGAGCGAGACCACCACTTGTCGTCATTGACTTCATTCGAGTTTGTTCAATCGCCGTATCACTCCAGGTGCCACACCACAATTTCTCACTCCTACGACTGGTGAAACATCCTCGGATGGTGATATTCTGCACAAAATATTACACTTTCGACGAACCTCATCCAGGACCCTCTAAACGACAACGGCTAATATAATTTTTGCTCATAAAATAATGTACTATATAATAATACGTAATATAATATAATAATTTGTCATAACTTTTCAAGATTTTTCTTTGGAATTTTACCTTTTCTTTAACTGACTTTGTACAATTTCCGACTTCATTAAATAACTTTAACATTATGTAATTTGTGAAAAACTGACCTATACCTTTACATATACGATCTACATAAGGTATCTGCAGAGAACTGGGAGGAATTCCTTAGTTGCCAGCCTTTAATCTCGGTCCTATACCACACTTCTCGGTCCTATACCACAGGTATGCAGTTTTATAAGCATACCTAATGGGACTGATAAACATTAAAAAATTTAAAAAAAAAATACTAATAATAAATTAGAATTGTGGAGTGGAAAACGTTGGTTTTTGCGGAGACCGACAGAGTACGCCAATTTTCAGCTAGCGCTTCCGCCCGAACAGTTCGTCGGAGAAAAAAAACCTAAATAGTGAAATTTGTAGGAAATTTTATGTACTTTCATTTTGAATAAGGATGTTATTTACGAAAAGTTGATAGTTCTCGAGTTCTAAGGAAAAAAACGCCAAATAACGAGATTTTTTACCTTTTTTTGCATTTGTTTTAATGTTGCGTCACGAAATTTTGTTCGCAAACCTCAGATTTGGATTCAGCACCCCAAAAAACATATAGAATGGAAAAATCAAAACTACCTCAAAACTTTCCCTCGAGGGGCCATTTTGAGCAAAATTTGACTGGACTATTTAGATTACAATGAACATAAATGTTGTAAATTATTAAATGTAGTCAACTAAACAGGAAAAGAAATCTCGTATTCAAAGAATTGTTATTTCTTCAGAAGAATAGGTTTAGAAGAAAAATGAGTTCAAAAACACACAAGAATGTTCTTAAAAAAATGTAATAAAACTTTAAAAATACATTACTTTTCAAGCACACGTAAAATTAATATCTTAACAACAGACGAGGTTTTATTCATAAAAGTACAGAAATAGTTTGAATTCTTTTAAAAATATCGTTTTTAATTTTTACCTGAACAATCGGGCCAAGGCAGATTTTCTGATGGAAGCCAAACTCCATCATAAGCACAGAAGTAATTGACAGGAGGTCGATTAGCAAAAGCGTAGCCTTCAGTACAAGTCAACGAACAATAGACAGCAACATCAGCTTCAGAACAATTGGTCAAACCGTTGATTGGATCAGCAGGAAGAGAACACGCATGCTCTGTAATCCAAGGAAATCAACAAATTGCTATTTAATTAGCAACGGATTTGTTTTTTTTTTATATTATCAACGCATATATAGACATATAATAGGTTTATTAAGATTGTATTAAAATAAAGTCAAAACTTAAATACAGTAAATTCAAACTCAAAAAAATCTCAACTTTACAATAGAATTGAGTAAATGTTAATAAAGAAAGGGATGAAGCTCTCCAAATATAATTTCAGTCAATGTCTGCTTTGTAGATTCTTGAGTCTACTAAAATGCAATTGCTTTCTTGGTCTGATTCTGTTACAATCATTCAAATATTTAACAAAATAGATAATGAAGAAGTTACATCTATCTATCTATCTATTTGCAGAAGGGTTCTTAGTGAGATAACAATTAAACTATTCGAAATTAGCTGAGTTTTCTACAACCTAAAAAAAAAAAAAAAAGAAAAACAAACAAACACAAACACTTAATATTCTCAAGCTCATATCTTCTTTCTGATTAGTGCTATTTGTTCAAACTAATTTATGATGACTCCCCTGTTAAAAACAAGACAAAGCGTTGTGTTTAAAATATATTCATTTGTATCTTCATATAAATGAAAAATAACTCTTAGATATTGTTTAGTTAAGTATGCAATTAAAACTAATAACTTCCTACGACTTCATTCCATGTTGATTTATTTAGTTAAGAACAGCTTAGTAATAACTTTTATTATAGATTTTTTTCATTCCTTTATTTCTAATCTGTGGGTCTAATTTATACCAGAATCAATAGGAGCTCATACTAAGTAACGTTAAGCTTTTTAGGATAAAGTAGTTTTAAATAACTATGATTCCGATACCTTAATGATTAAATGCTAAGGACAATATCCAAACTCCTTACTTGTGTCCGATATATCTTAAAATCAACAGAAATGTTTCAGTTAAAAGATTCAACCTAGCACTAAAATTTCAGTTTTCTAGGATAAGTTCTTGAGTTATAGTAATTAGGACAATTTCGTGGTACTGCATATTAGAGCTCACAATCCACACTAATATCTAAAAAGGATCTTGCATTTAATATCTAATCTTTTCAAGGAATTCTAAGGGAAGATAATTTTTGAAATGTCGTGATCACTGTCGGAAGAAGGAATAAGCGCAGGTCGACTTACAATTGTTTCCTAAAACTTCTTTATTCCAAAGACTAGAGGAAGAGTATCTATATTGTTAATTTGATTAATGCTAATAATTATATAATTGAAATGGTACTTTTAACTTGATTACAGAAGGTATTTATACCTTGGATAGTTATGGTGATGACACAGGTGCTGTTGTTGCCTGATTCATCGACTGCTTCGTAGATAACCTTGGTTTCTCCTATGGTAAACAGACCGGGCTGGTGGGATTGCTTCACATATACTTCTCCCCCAGAATTATCAGAAAAGAGTGGTTCATCCCAAGTCACTTCCACTACTTTATCACGTGACAGAAAGACAGGAGGCGATACACATCGATCGATCATTGGAGGCTGGGTATCTATCAAAGAATACAGGAGCAGTTAAACATTTTCTTTAATAACTTGCAAATGCTAAGTTTATGACAAATATTAATTCTTAAACTTCTTCAACCGTTTAAAATAAAAGAAGTTTAACGTGCCCGAATAATTCAAGAAAAATATCAATCGAAAGGCACAAAGCTAAAGTTAGGATTCGCACTTCGAGTTGTCATCGGGAAGAGACTGGGACGGACCGTTTCGTCCTCATTAGGACTCCTCAGCCAGCCAAACTCCTCCGATGACAATTGTGCCTTTCGATTGATATTTTTCTTCAACCGTTTGTTTTTAAAAGTCAAATTTCTGACTGAAACACTTCCACTTCTTCAGACTGAATTAAACAAGATCGAAAAGTTAAATTAGAAAAGATTTATAATAAAAAGAGTTTTCAAAAATTTTAAAACAACTTGATAATATTCACTTAAATCTATGCAGATTCTGCAACATAATAAAAGTGTAAGCAGTGATAAAAAAGGTGAAAAAAGCAGAGTTGTCCTTCCTTGTGACATTAATGAATTTCTAAATCTTCATTGAAGATTTCGTTGGTTTGGATTAATTCTCCGAATGCTTCTTCGTTCTAATTTCTTTATTATTATCACAGCTAAACTCTAGCTAAAGAGCCCTAATTAGGTTTAATATCGTTACATTTATACCTAATATAAAAAAATAGAAATGTTAATGATAGTTTTCTAATTTTTATCCTATAGGAAGCAATGATTTTCCCGATATAAAATATTTAACACATGCATAAATAAAAACCTTGCAACACACTGAGGCTAAACAATAAATTTATTTAAAAAAATAAAAATTTGAATTTAAAACTTTTAATCACCATGAGAAATAGATGAATTTCATTGGTTTGATTTTCTCTAAAGTGTTTTAATACTTCTCGACTTTAAAAAAAAATGATTGAAAATTCTTCTTATTTAAAATTATTTTCATTGAAATATTTTATTTTAATTTGGAAACTTTCAATTCCTTTTAATTGTAATAAATATTATTTTTTCATGTCATTTTATGGATATGATTATTTTTTGTTGCCTTTGCAATTAAGAAAAAACAAAACAACAACAACTTTTAAGATAAATCGATGTACAAAGTACTTAAAAAAACCCAACCAAATCACCCTTGCAACTTTCTCATCTCTTTTGCGTGGAAAAGAAATCTTACCAACAACTGTGATGTTGAAAGAACACTGGGCCTTATTCTTTGCACGATCTTCTACTCGGTAAGTGATGGTGTATGTGCCAAGACGAAAACGCATAGGGACAGTGACGGCTGGAACCACAGTTAACGAAGGAGACTCCTTCGAATTATCTGTGACAGTGGGAAGTTCCCATTTAACACTGGCAGAGTTTTCATTATCTTCCGCATTGATGACAATATTATCAGGACACTTGATCATCGGAGGCATTACATCTAAGGATAAAAATGATACAAAATGTAATGAGAGAAGATTAGGCTTCAAAAAGTTGAAAAAGAAAGTTAATCTGAGATTTTGTAAATTAACATATATACTTACTTCTTTGCTTGATTAGTATTTGGAAACATATCCAAATAACTGAATAGTTTGTAGTTTCTACTCATACATATTTCGTTCTTACAATCTTTATAAGATCAAGTGGCATTATTGTTTTTAGTAAGATGCAGTGCATTCTTAATTAAAAATCTAAGAATTTGCTGCATTTAGCTATGATACAGTCGCACAAGGAGTTTGGGAATGGATGGTTAGTGGTTCTTAGTAATTAAATACTAATATTTCATTGCCCATCCGTCTTCCCATATCATTTTCCATGAGCAAATAGGAGACTCTATGTAATAACATTGCTATCAGTTTTTTGCAATTTAACTTAGCGTTGGCAGAATAGCACTGTCATTAACAGAGATGAAAAATCCCCAGTTATAAAACCTTGCACCTTCATAGGAGAATGATATTGTCCTGAAGAGATTACATTCTCCTAAGAGTTGAAATTTACAAGGATTCTTAAAAGTATTGATTTATTTTACCCGAACATGAAAAAGGGATCTCAGTCAGAGATGACCTCATCAATGTTTCGGAAACCTTTACTGCAATCAGAACTTAAACAGTTCCACTGTTTAAACGTTTGGAAATCAAAGTCTGAAATTGAAACATCATCTCCAAAAGGAACAATAAAATGAACCTAAAGGAGAGGCAAAATAATCTTAATGATTCCCAGCATGAAAAAAGGAAACATACTAAATAAGTAGGTAATTCCTATAATTACAGTAAAAGCATTTCGGAACGTTCGATAAAAGAACGTTAATTTTCAAAGTATCCTATTTTCAATCCAGCCATCCTGATCTAGAATCGATGACTAGAAGACATATAACAAATTCATAGTTCTTTATAGAAAACAAACTGAAATAGAGAAATGGTAGATGGGAATTAATCTCAATTTATTCCTTATGAATTGAGAAACCCCTCATCAATTGAAGACATGATACATTATTTTAAGCAAAAACCAAAATATAGGTAGCGTAAAGCTTGTTCCGAGGAAAAGACTAGTTTATAGTAGCTTATACCAACGGTATTTTGAAAATATCCTTATTCAGAAACTTGAATCACCTGAACCAGCAATGTTGTATTATGAATACATAGCACAAAAAGTTTATTTTCAGAGTGGGTGAAAAGTCCGTACACCCTATCGGTAAACTGGATTTGAAAATAACTGATGCGCCTATTATGGATCAATAGCATCTGTATACACTCCTCCATGGTCTCGGTATGCTCATCCAGGTCCGTAACCTCATCTTCCGCAGCATTTATGGCGGCACAGTAGTGAAGACATTGCGCACAGCTATCTGCAACTAAGCTTTGGAAACGTATCGCTGTTTGCGGACTTCCTGTTTAATGATTCCCCCGCAGGGATTGTCTGGCGTGGTGAGATCTGGGCTCCGTGATGGCCACGGCAAAGGTGAAGGAAAGTTCTCGGATCGCTGCTAATCCACCTGTTTGGGAAAAGTTCATCAAGGTGCAATCATACTCTCAAGGTGCTCTGTCTTGTTAAAACCACACAATGTCAGCTTTGCCTTTCAACTGGAGAACTTTCCTTCACCTTTGACGTGGCGATAACTGACTCCTGCAACTGGGCCATTGAAGAAATATGGTCCAAGCGGATGTTCTTCTGTTACCCAGCCCAAAACGTGTGATGGATTTTGTTCGAGTTCTTGAAAGAAATGTAGATTTTCCTTTGACCAAAAATAAACGTTCCGACCTTCCGAACTTCGATAGATCAATAAACAGAACTCTTCGTTGATCTTCTCTTGTTGGAGAAGCAGATTGCATTGCTTCTTCGCGTCGTGTTAAATCCACATCTGATAGCACATTCACTGACAACGGGCGAAAAGGTTTCACTTCCAAATCATTTCGCATATGGTCTCTCGCAATTGACTGGGAAATATCCAGTTTCTGTGTACGCTTGCGAGTCAACTTCACAGGAGATCGCGTTATGGATTCTTCCACAGCAGCACATGTTTCCAAATGTTGACGGTCTTCCCATCCGGTGTGAATCCTTCACGAATCCTGACGTAAAAGTCTTCTGTTCCCATGCCAATAATGTTCTCTTGGATGGTGGCGCTTTCTGAAATCGCAGCTGTAAATTAGTAATAATTTGTAAAAGTGTTTATCTCATGTGTGGTTGTTCGTGAATCCAAACTGCAGTCACTAAACGCTCTTCAATCGAGAATCTGCTTAAATCAGCCATACTTTGCGTCACTGCTTGTTCTTTAATTATTGCCATTATTCGATTGCTCGCGCATTATCAATATGCTATTGTTTCATTGTTGCTTCCATTGCTCGCTGATTGACTTATTCCCAGAAACATTATGTATACGACTTTCTCCATAGCATACATGAATATCCAGAGGTATACGGACTTTTCGCCCACTCTGTACAGTATAAATGAAAATAATCAGAAAGCTCTGCTAACTAATCTTTCGAATTTGGAACAGAAATCTTTAGAATGAAGATCCTTTCCCATTTAAACTACAGTCGTTGCCAGATGGATTGTCATAGGTGATGTTAAACTGATACGAAACAAATGTCTTTAAATCTCAGATTAATAGACACTTTAATTAATAAGATGAATGTTTTTGATTAACCAAACAGGATCTTGATTAACCAAAGTTCTTCTTCTAGGAATTATGTAAAGGTTCTGCGACTGCCGACTTTACAGCAGTGACGGAATGAAGATTTAATTTGGATTAAATAAAGAATTCGTTCAATCTTTCATAGAAATCAGAGGAATCTCCGTCAACAAAGAATGAAAAGCTTTCGTAAAAGACGGATTCGTTAATCAAATATTCTAAAGATTTCTTTTCGTTACAATTTCCTAAAAAAAATGTTGAGGACGACAATCAATTTACATTCAATTTAGAAAGAACGCAGGTACTTTTTTTTATTTAATCTATTGAGTTTTTTATATTCATTGAATCGCTCTCTTTCTCTCTTTAAGAAATTTCTTTAATATTTCACTACTCAGTCAGAAAATTTCTTCTCATTTTCCCTCATTGTGTCTTTCTAAACCAAGTTTTAGTAGAAAATTTATCATTAAATAATGTGAGGAAGATGTGAGTTTATTCTTTAAGTTACAGAAAAAACAAAACAAAACAAACGAGACATTGTAAAAAAGAAATAAGGTTTATAACAACAATTCACACTAAAAAGTCTTTGTGACAGTATTACAGAGATGTTATTTCCGTAAATTACAGGAATCAACAGAAATCATCAGAGATATAATAAAACTAAATTCCAATTGTTGGATTAGGGTCATTCCAGTTACTGCTTGCACCACTGCAGTCGACTTACCTATACATTGCGTTTTTTTTTCTTCTGAACTCCAGACACCAGGGTCTATGCACTGTCTTCCATCGGGACCTTGAATAACGAATCCAGGATCACAAGTAAAATTGCAGACGTCTCCGTATTGGGCTTTCTGATTGGTGCATCGAGAAGGTGATACTGTTCCATAGGGCAATGGAGTCAGAGATGAACACGTGATCACTGAAAGAATCAAATATTGAAGACCAATAGAAAAGTACAGCGATTTGGCCCGCTTTGTAACTTTAGTACATTTTATCTTATATCTTATCTTATAACTTATAGTGATATTTAGACACATTGTTTTAAAGCCTAAAAAAATATATTTGGTTACTGAAAGTTGTAATAATATTCTAATTTTTTTAGATCAAAGACTGTAATTATTAACTATGTACTCTTCCCAAATTATTTTTCCAAAAAAAAAAGTAGTTTCATAAATATACCTCTTTCTTTCCATGACTTCTGACTGTGTACATTTTATATCATTAGTAGAAAATTTTTCAGTTAATCTCACTTGTATTTCTTTTAATAAGAGTTATTGTATGGAGATAGTCATTTACGAAATGCATTTACTAAATGAATAATAAGATTTTGTAATACTTCAGTGTAATATTTAATTAGATTCTGAAATTTATTAATATGGCGGAACAGTTTTCTTACGACGACAATGACTTGGAAGACCATCCCACAATGCAACAGCCAGACAAGAACGCTTCTTAGAACCAACAATGGCGTAGCCAGGATCACAGGAGAAATTGCACTCGGTATCGAATTCAAAAGTGTCTTTGGTGCAATGCATCTTTCCATGTTTCGGTGCTTTCAAAGGAGGACAATTTCTCACTTAAAAATAGAAAAAATATTAAAGCTAATTTACAAACAATTGACTTATGCTTAGAATATAAAGAAATCTAAATTCTATGATTAAAGATTTATGATTGAAACAGACCTCTTCTACTAAACATTTGTCTCCCTTTGAAACATCCTAGATTATTAATTCCATTCTATTCGTATGAATTTTTAATTGAACATTTTTACTACAAATTTTATGTTTGTTTACAAACAAATACTTGAGCTTTACTTACTAACGCATTTGGCATTTTCTCCAGACCATGTACCATCTTCCCCACATAGTCGAATACTGCTGCCCTCCAGTTTATAACCTGTATTACAACGGATTCCACAAGCAGCATTGAATACTCTATTGCATATATTCTTCACAAAATAGCCATTCTGAGGAGGTTTCAGCTGTGGACATTCTGTCACTGATAGAAAATAACATTTATTAAGTTCAAAAAGGAACCACATTTCATTCTCTTCAATTCATAATTCATTGTAATCAATTTATTGTAACCTTCTTTATTCAATAAAGAAAGAAAAAAAGAAGCAATTCGAATGAAACTGGAAATAAAAACCAATAAATTATAACAGCAATTAATTATTAAAATAATGTTAAGATTAAACAAGCTTTGGAAGAACCAGAACAGAATTTAAAGCGAACCTCATATCAATTTCTGAATTCTCAGAAACTTATTAATAAAAGGATTTTTCTTGGCGATATTTTACATTTCTGATGTTATATAATAAAGATCGACATTATTTGGATCTAAGGAGGAGTAGATCATATTAATTAAATCTACAAATAAATAAGCTTGGATGGTGGTTGTTTTTGCAATTGCGGGTGTTTTGTTCATTATTTCGGTTCGGGGACATGATCCTTCTTCAGAAGAAGTTTGAGAATTACTTTTAAAAATGGCTACCGTTGTTTTGTCAATGTTTTGGAGCAGACGATGCTTCAGACACCGTCCGAGACATTGTAAAAGATACTGGTCTAATAGAAGAGAGAGGAGAACAGGGAAAGCCTTTCATTTCTCCCTCTCACTTCATCCCCACCACGCAATTAAAAATATCTTCCGAAGGGCCTATCCTGTTTACGTCCTTCCCTGTTCTTCTCTCGCTTCTATTAGACCAGTGTCTTCTACAATGTCTCGGACTTTGTCTGAAGCATCGTCTGCTCCAAAACATTGACATTGACAAAACAACGGTAGTCACTTTTTAAAGTAATTCTCAAACTTCTCCTGAAGAAGGATTATGGCACTGAACCGAAATAATTAACAAAACACCCGCAATAGCAAAAACAACTCACCATCTAAGCTTATTTATTTGTAGATTTAATTTACAAAGATACATTATATTAGTGGGCCCAGTAGCCGAGTGGGTAAGGACGCTTGGCTGCGGGTTGGAGGTGGCGGGTTCGATCGAGTTTTCCATGCTCCATTCTCCTCCAAACGGGTCCTAGGGCCTACCCAGCCCTCTGTCGAATGGGTACCGGGTTTCTTTCCCGGGAGTTAAAGGCGGGCCGGCGTCGGGCTGACCATCCCACTTCAACGTTTTTCCGTTGTCACGAAACACCGGAGCCTTACTTCCCGTGAGCCCGAGGACCTGCAAGGGCTGTTGTGGGGACCCTTTAACTTTTAACATTATATTAGCCAATGTGAAGACTCAAAGTCAATGAGATTTATAGAACATATATAATAACTATTACTAACGTTGATGATTTTGTGGTGATACTCTTTTAATTTCCTTAATTAGTTTTTTTGAAGCATGTTTCGCATGTTCTCTTTTCTTTAAAACTATCTATAAATTTTACGTATTGAATTAAATACGAAAGTCTCGAATCAAACCTTCATCTTTTCAAGAGGTTTTTTTTTTTGTTTTTTATTAATATCTATCAAAGCAATCTACTAAAAACAACAGCTATAATGCTTATCTTACCTCGACATTTGTGACCCTTTCGATGAAAGCCTCTTTTACAAATACATTGATCTACAGAAGAACTACCAGGTTCTGAATTCTGGTTTATGTCAGGACAAGGGGTGCAGGAACTGAGATCACCAGGGTCTGTGGAGTTACGATAAGTACCAGCAGGACATGCTAAACAGTAATAAAATAAAAAATAATAAGTAATATATATAAAAGTCACACCATTATTATTTTTCTTATATCATTATGAAGTGCCTGTGTAATGAGTTAGTTAATCAATTCTATTCCACAGGAGACTGAAGCGACAGGAACAGTCTATTCTAAGTAAAAATACCGTAAGTAACTTGTTTGTATTTATTTGATTATTTGCAGAATTTTGTATCATTGACTGGAATTAATGTTCGAAGTCAACAAAAATAAAGTGGATGCAAATCAACTGTGTTATTTAAGACTAATTGACATCTTCTACAGTAAACCTTCATCTCCTACGTCAATCTTTCTTAATTCTTGTTTCAAACGTGTAAGTATTAACCTAATAGTTGCAATTTTTTTTTTATTCTAAAGTATGCGGAATAGGAAATTAGTTCAAAAGGAGACTTCGTCAGATCGAGGTTGCCGAAGCGAATGGAGATTTTTCTGATAATTCTATCGACATGTCTCATCTTTCTGTTCCATAAGGTCTCCTTAATTCTTATGAAAAAATACAATTACCCTAAATTTACAATGATTAAAATTCTTAAATAATAACGTCTTTAACCCATATCCGTGTGGTCGAGCGGTTTAAAGTAACTTAATCAAAAATACAGTTCTTTGACGATTCGAATTCATCGGAAGTTCGATTTTTTTTTCAATACAAAAGATGGAATCAGTTTATTTATTTATTTACTTATTAATAAAACTCTTGTATTTACTCCTCCTGTAATAAAACGATAGTTCGCAGATATTTCCATCGGTCTATTTTTTGAAGGTAAACAATATTGTTCCGTTTTACGAAATCATTAATTTTGAAAAAACAGACCAATGGAAATGACTGCGAAATATCGTTTTATTATACGAGGAATAAATACAAGAGTTTTATCAATATACCGGGTGATCAAGAAATAACAGGAGGTGTTCGGAGCCTTGTAGCGTGTTATGTACTGGACGAAATAGAACAAAATTTGGCCACCATACACTTTAAAGTATGTGGTTTCGATTTGTCAAGAAAAAAATTTAGTACCAAACAACGCCGATAGGGGAAATTCTGGCGCTGCGGTCGAAAAATGCAGCATGAAATTTGCATATACGGGTACTTTGTGACACGATATCGAGTATAAAAGGAGGTGTTGCGGGAATTCTAGTCATTCTGCAAGAAGTCGCCCGTCGATGGCGTTGTCACTACGTGATCGTGCCTTATTAGTCAAGCTGTTTTATCAGCGGGATGAAAATGCCAATGTTGCTCTTCGTGAATACCGGTGGTTAAAACAGTTACGTAGAGGACCGATGACCATAACTAACTTATGAAGAATGGTTGAAAAATTTGAAAGAACAGGAACTCTTGGTGTGCAACCAGGCCGAGGACGTAAACGTATCAAGCAGGAACAAGTTGAAGAAGTTGCAACTGCCGTTCAGGATCAGGCGATAGCTAATAAGCAGGGTACCAGCAGTGCGCGTTTAATATCACGACAAACAGATATCCTGTTGTCGACGGTGCAGAAGATATTGCGTAAGATCCTGAAATTTTATCCGTATAAGATAACACCCATTCAAGAATTGCTTCCAGGGGAAAGAAATACCCGATTAGAGTTGCTTTGAGAGTGTTGGCTCGATTGGAAGTGGATGACGAGTGGCCGTGGCGGATATTAGGGAGCGATGAAACTCACTTCCATGTGCACGGTGATATCAACACACACAACTGCCGTATTTGGGCTGATACAAATCTACACCTTGGTCAAGAGATCCCCTTACATTCGCCGAAAGTCACAGTTTGGTGTGGGTGTTCACTGCTTCTTTTATCATCTGCCCGTATTTTTATGAAGAAGTTGGTAGAAATGGACTAGTGACTTGTTCTGTCAATTCCGACAGGTATGCCGATATGCTCGAGAACTTTGTGATAGCTCAACTGCAGCAAAGAAATTGTATCGATTCTACCATTTTCATGCAAGATGGTGCGCCACCGCACATCGGACGTCGGGTGAAGGATGTCCTACGTCAACATTTCACAGACGCTAGAGTAATTGGACGCACATTTCCCATGAATTGGCCTCCAAGGCCCCCTGATCTGAATCTTTGCGATTTCTGGTTGTGGGGCTACCTGAGAAGCATTGTGTATCAAGGACATGTTCCTGACATTCCTACCTTAAAAGATCAAATAACGTTACATGTCAGACGAATAAATGCCGATATGCTGCGAGCCAGTCGAAAACCTCGTATACCGCATGCAATTAGTAGAACATCAGGCTGGTGGTCACCTTGAGCCAAATTTGTAGGTTGCTATAATAAACGTTTTTCATTGGTATTTGGTGTGTTGTTATTTACTATTTCCATTGGCAGTTATATATTCTTTTTTCACACATTATGCGCTTGCAGCGCCAGAATTTCCCCTATCGGCGTTGTTTGGTACTAATTTTTTTTCATGACAAATCGAAACCGCATATTTTAATGTGTATGGTGGCCAACTTTTGTTCTATTTCGTCCAGTACATAACACGCTACAGGGCTCCGAACACCTCCTGTTATTTCTTAATCACCCGGTATATATATATATATATATATATATATATATATATATATATATATATATATATATATCGGTGAGTTGTTATTATTATTTAGTTACTTATTTATTTTACATTCTGGATTCATTTAAAAGTAGCCCAGTGGACCGCAGATTCAATTCTCGGCGGTGTTTTTCCACAATAGCTACTTTTCCAGACGGATCTTGAGGTTTACCCATCCCTCTGTCAAACTTGTATCGGTTTTCGTACTTAGGGTTAAAGGCTGTACAAGGATTAGTTTTGTGTTGATCAAAATAAATATTTCACATTTTAAGTGATTAATTAAACAAATTAATTCTACCTTCTATCATCAAAAAAAAAGTTAACCATTATGTTAAGGTTATACTTTTCACTACATTATTTTAAACCACTTAGTCATGAGGTTCAGTAGTTGGCGATTGTCTACTAATTTATCTTATATGTCTGAATCTGGGTTCGAATCCCAGCGAAGGTATAGATGTTTTCACTTACTATTGGGATTTATCCAGAACCCGTTCAGATCCAAAACGAAAATTGAAGATTATATTATTTGAAGAACTTTTATGATAGTAAAAATAGTTTTTGATTCTTTCCTCAGAAACAAGGTTCTTTGCAGCAAAATAAGTCTTCTTATTTCGTCTAGGAATTTACCTGAAACATTCCCAATTAATTCTGCTAATCTACAGATGTATTTCATACGATAAAGTCCAATTACTCAGAATTATTATTGTATAATTGAATATCGTGTATTTTACGGCTTTTCAAATGGCGTTTAATAATTTTTTCGTAAGAACCAAAAAAAACAAAAACAAAGAAAGAACAACAAACGTTTCACTTGTAGACATTAACAAAACGAGAATCTAAATCCAATCAAACATACTTTAATGTTGTTATCTTACACGAGGAAACAAAATATTCAATACATCAGCAGGTGATTTTTTTTATTTTGTACTTCCATGAATATTTTAATGTGATATCTAACAATATCGAAATAGGTTTTTCTTCTATTATGATTAATTTTGTTTTTATCTATTCCTTACTCTAATAAATGGAAGGGGAATATTTATCGAGTGTTAAGTGAAATGTATGTATTTAATGGTAATATTGTACATCAATAGAAGAATACATGAATGGCAGCAGATTAAATTATTACAACTGATCAAAAAGAAAGAAGAAACAAGGTAGGGATACCGATTAGTAAATCAATCACAATGTTTCGCAACGTCTTCTGATACGTATAAGAAAATATAATTGATATTGCTTTAATTTCCTTATTATTATAAATGTGATTGTTGCGAATGCAAAAGGCGCAATTGTTGCGATTGTTGTGATTGTTGTGATGGTTGCGATTAATGATAATTTAATGATATGTTAATGATACTAATGATAATTTAATAATGCTTAATAAAAATCAACATTTCCATAAAAACAAACGAAATTTTTTCATAAACTAAATAATTAACAGTTGCCGATTTGTCAAATGGGCAAATGTTTGCGATTAAAGCCAGATTCAGTTTCGTGACATCAAAGTCTTTGTGTTTTATCCAACATATGTCAGTTGAAAAACTTAAATGGTTGATTGTCAGCTATTTATTTACTGGTTTTTAGACATTTATTATTTTTTTCGCTGTAACGAAACTAGAGAACCTACGTATTTGAAACTTGCAATAAGTATAGATTATATCCATCAGTTAATGTGAATCAAATGTCAATCTGAAGTTATTAAACTTTAAATTAAGAAAACATCTTTTTTGGCCACTCAATATATTATTAAACACACATCACATTAAAAGTGATCGGAAACAAAGAAATCCTAATCAGTCATGAAACAAACATTTAAAACTCATTCGTCTGATAATGGACGTGAAATGGAGTTAATTTCAAAGTTTTTTAAAGTTTTTTTTTTTAAGTAGGAAAAATTAACCCTTATTCCTTGGTACAATCGATGGCTTCGAAATCTATTATTTTAGACCAGATCTCATGGAATTATCTTAGATTTATTCTATATCTTCTCTATATTTCGATGTTAAAAAAAAAAAAGCAAAAACAAAACAAAACCATATAATAATTCAGCTGTAATGAACTTCAATACATAAATAAATTTAACCCTTTTAATACTATATTAAAAATGGTCCTACTGCATATAAATGTATGTTTCCAGTATCCGCTCAGCTATTCGTTGCGTAGAGCATGCGTGGGTGGGAGAGATCAGTTTTAAGTACAGAGGATGAGGTGGACATCAAAATAATTATAATCATATTTTATGGAAATCCCTTCAGCCGTTTTAGCGTGATGCATACACCAGACAAACAAAGGAGAAAAAGGTTCCAATGGATTAGTAAAGATTTCACTTGCTAGTCATTGAATTTTTTAAATACTAAAATGAACTTTATCACTGAATGAAGTTTCTTACCTTTACAATCTCCTGCAAGACCTGTGCCATAGTAGCCAGGTTTGCACAGACAGGCATAATGTCCCGTATGAGTGCCACATGTACAGGTAGCAAGAGAATCACAGCAAGAATCAGAAGAATCACACAATTTGGAACATGCTTCTGGATTTTGAGGAAGGTAACTTCCAGTATGAAGATCTATAAAAAGAAAAAAGGGGGAGTAACAGAATTAACATTTGTTTTTGTTTTGTTTTTTTGATGATTGGATTATGCTGTGACCTTCAATAGCATTCAGAAAACTATTACACAAAAGAAATAAGTTGAAAATAGTGTTCCTTTTTATTTCTTTAATAGCATTTCACGGAACAGGAGGTTTTCCTGAAAGATTATAGTGTTGAATATTTTGCACAATACTGTAAGTAGTAAAACTCATCTAAATTGGAAATATACAGTTCTGTATTAATGTGTCCAAATACCTTGTTTTGTATCCAAGATATAGGTTTAAAGGTATAGGGTTTGTATAGTTTAAATTTTTAATGCAATATGAGATGTAAGGAAAAGAGCAATTTTTGGTGTACAATGTAAAATATAGACGTTATACTTTTTACTAATTAACACAAAAAAATCATCTTAGTCTCTTTTAAAGTAACGAATAGAATTTTCTTAAAAGCGCACAAAAATTGACTGACCATGTGAAGTACTAAAAGGACAGACCAATGTTCCTAAGTGACATCTCAAGACAGCCTGTTTCACCCTAATATGGCGATCATCAGTTGAGAGAAGTCACTGTGAACAAAGCAGGTCTCATAACGAAGGAGTATTAAGTAGAGTAGGAAAAGAAATCCGCAAATCTAAACTAAAAACATAAAATAAAAATAAAGAAAAAGAAAGAAAAAGAAAATTCCTGTGCTAGTATCTGGCTGCCTCAATGAATTTCTTATGCACATGTCTAAAATGTCTAAACACATTAAAAAGTGAGACCAATCTTCCTAAATGACATCTCAAGACATCATCTTAAGGTTGGCACATGATTTTTCTTTTTCTTTATTTTTAATTTATGTTTTTAGTTTAGATTTGTGGAGGTTCCATTTCTTTTCCTACTCTATTCCACTTGAATATTTTTCTTTGTTTGAATCTAAAAGGAAGTCAGTTATTTATGATCCCACCTTTGCCTTAAAATTAAGCCTGAAATCATTCGCTAAAATAGTTTCTTTAAAATTCTCTTCGATGGCTATTTATGGTCCAACGTAAAATATGATCATGATTATTTCGATCTTTTGCCAATCATTTAGTTAAAACAAGTAGTAGGTATAAGTACAACTGAGAACAAAATAATCGTTTAAATTGGACCATATTTGTGCCAAATTTCATGGAAATTCGTTCATCCGTATTAATGTGATGCGTACGAATAAAGAGAGTACGTATGCTCAATTAATAACAACGTTTATGATTCTCTATTCAAGGTAATTATGTTCTATATTATATAAATATGTAAGTACGTACAATAATAGACAGAAACACTTAAGCTCATGTTCAAACCTTAAATTAACATTTCCTAATACTTACTAGATGTTACCAAGTAGCCTTTTCACTCTTGGAAAGGGATCTTGAAACATTCTCAAATGCTCTTCGTTGGATTGTTTACTGCCACTTAAATCAGTAATAGTTCTTGACATTTGTATTTCCTCTAAGTTTGTTTCAGATGTGAACAGACATAAATGGTTATTCGAGTACGAACTCCTTCTTCAGCACAACGGGATTCGATTTTTCCCCCTTTTTTCCAGTCTTTCCAGTTTGACTGAGAATTCTCCTCCATGATCTTCATCCCCTGATATTCCCTTCCCCGTTTTTCAATTTTCGTTCTGTGTGTGTCTGTGTCAGTGTATTGATTACAACACTCGTAATTTCTAATTTTAATTTTATTTTTAAATGACTCATGTGCAATTTTAAATACATTTTGTTTTCAATTTATTTGCAAATTAAAAAATACTCCATTATTATTCTCCTCAGCATGATTACTTGACATTCCCTTTATTAGGTCGTTTAACACTCAAGTGGTTTTTTAAGTTATTACCAAATCTTTCGTGGTGGATTTTGTTCTAATTTATCGATTCAAATCAAACATAGTTTTGTTGAATACTGTCCCCGTTGGTTCCAAATGCTGATTTTAATCACAATCAAACAATATTGACTTTGCTTCCAACATTCAACTATGACTGCTAGTTTGCTATTTAAAACTCTTATCAACTGTAGAAGGAGAAAATATCTTCCTACTTCATATTAATCTATATTACTAAAATCTCTTATTTCTCTGTCTGTCCGGCGCAATTGTTAATTTCCTGAGAAAAAATTACTACAATGAAACGTTGGCGACGGGAATCGAACCTGCTACCTTTTGATTCGAATTCAGACGTCTTATCCATTAGGCCACGGGGACTATATTCAAATTATTGTTTCTTATCACTCCCTTTGTGTGTGTGTGGCGCAATGAGAGAAGAGCCAGAGAAAAAAGAAAATAACTCATTAATTTTAGCTTACTAGATTAAAATTTAAATTCCAATGTTCATTTTTTTAGCTTCTCTCCGTCAACAATGGCGCGCGCTGTCAAATAATGAGTTCATTCAAAATGGAATAAAATATCACTTTTTATCATAACCACTTGGAATCGATTCTTCTTGAATTATCTCATACTTACCAGGGGGAGACAGGGGGGTGGCCACGTTTTTTATAAATATCCATTTTTTTTGGAACCTAAAATTGCTTAGACAAGTTGAAGAGCTTTCTTTCATTTAGTGGGCTGAATTTGAAAAAAAATGAAATACGTCTGCAATCTTTATTGTCAAACCAGCAATATGGTTATTTTCATAAAGTTTATATTAATTCTATGATTTCTACGTTTATTAATTATTATATCTACCTTCATGTAAAGCTCTCCTCGCCAGAGCTTCGAACTCTTCAAAACTGTCCAGGATATAACTGTGCTCGGCTTGAGGCTCTGAAGCCATTTCGTACAGCTCTCGAACGTTGCCATTCCTGATACCGAAGGTGAAGAGTGTAACTCCCTTGACACGAAGTACTCGAGCGGCAGGACGTGGATCGCCACCATTCGAATAACCATCAGTGATTAAGAACACTGCCTTGGCTGCTTTAGGCCTCGCCGATTCCAGAACTTTCTACAGAAAAAAACAAAAAGAAAAAAATGCAATTTCAGCCACTTCCGTCGGTTACTAAATATAAATCAATTGCTTACTCAAGTTCTCAAACTCTGTTAACCTCCTTTACAATTAATTCAATGATGCTTTATCAATTCTCTAGATATTACCTTAAATGTTATTCAAATAGAATAGTTACACAACTTATGTAAATTGTGTGTTTCTTACATAATCTAATTCAATGCGATTATGAAACTTGCAGCAACAAAGTTATTCTGATAATAAAAAAACAGTTAAATCTCAGCCAATTGAATTACATATTATGAATGATACATAATATACAAATAAAATAAGTGGTAATGAGATCGAGAACTTTCCTATTGTTTTCATTATCTCTCGAATGAGATTTTCATAAATTCTGAGAAGTGTCCTCCTGTGAAATATTTTTTTCTTTTAACTGTTTCTATTACAATCTGGAGAATATTTCAGAAATTACAATGAGCATACAATGGTTAAATATCAAAGTCGTGCAAAGGGATTTATTTAAGGGAAAAAGTGGATGGTGGGAGTTCGTAAAACTAATATTCAAAGTTGAAATTTAAGATTCTAAATAAGCTAGTATAAAATAGAAAATGAATTTCAGTTTGACTTATTAGGAGGTATAAAATAATAATTAGAAAAAAGCTCTGCATCTAAGCTCCAAAATATCATTTGCACTAGCCTTCCAATACCAACTTTTATAACTAGTTCACCGAATTTTAATAAATGTGGGCTTAACTTAATTTAATTTTTTATTTTAAATCAAAATGGTCAACTTTCTTCAAGGCTGACAAATTCAAATCTTAACTCTTTGAACCCATGTGTAACTTTGTGCTGAAAAGAACAAGAAGGCTCTGACAAAAACCTGATATCACTTATAGAAGCTACATGTTCATTCTAACTCTTAATAAAAGAGGCACAGGAGGATACTTTCCTGATATTGTTAAGAAACTTTCACATTTTTGGTATAGTTTCAATAAGAAATCGAATGCTTGATTTGAATAAAATTAACATTTCTTTATTTACAATATAGTGCTCAATACGAATGAAGTTTTAATATCGTATCTAATATATTTGAAAAGTTTGAAATCCAAAAGCAAAGTTAAGATTTTTATAAAAATTTAATGATACGTAATTATAATAATTGAATAATAATTGTTTATTCAATACTTACAGATATAACAACAACAACAATGATAAAAATAATAATAATTGTTTTTATGAATTATTATTATTAGTAGTAATATACTGATCGTCTGAAGTCTATTTACTAAAATATATTTAATTTACTGAATTATTGTTGATGACAATTATCATATTCAAATGAAATATTGTCATGCAATGAATTAAAGAAAAAAACAACCCTAGGGGCTATTCAAATATTACGTAAACATTCAATGGAAGGAGGGGATTGAAGCTTTGCTTATTTTTGCTGATGAGGAGGTGGGGATCAGAGCATTTCTTACATAAGACAGACATTTTTTTCCCTCAGTATTTCTTATGTATTTCAATATTTCAGTGTATTTATTGTTAATGATTTGGCAAATCTTACGTAAGCACAAGGGGGGGGGGGGGGGGG
>JAFIDM010009631.1:9527385-9552416 GCA_023159025.1 Thereuonema tuberculata
TTGAAAGGACATTGGATTTAGTTTGATTACTTCAAGGAGAAAGAAATGCAATGTTAGTTTAACAATAGCCAATAGTTTCACAATTTAAAAAGTTTATAAATCAAAGTTGCAAAGTTGCTCTTAAAACGACTGACGTTTTATAGGTAATGAAATGACATTGATAGGTGGTTTGGTCCCGATCTATTCATTCTGCTGTGTAAAATAAAAATACATACAATGATCAGAATATTATTATCTATAATTGACATTCCAACTTATGCACTCAAATTGAATAATGTTATTTGATAAACTCATCATCAAATGCACACACAAACAGACACAAACAAAAAAAAACAAGTACTAATTCAGTCCAGCAAGCGTTTCAAAAACAATATTCGAGAATTTAAAACCTTTTTTACACAATGCTGTTTTCGCTAAATTTGTATACAAAGCCTTCGTCAGGAATCAATTCAGTCCATTCAAATAATACTAATAAATAATTATATTAAAAAATAATATCTTGCATCTTTTAAATTTATCGCTAAGCACTCGTTAATGGAAAAACATTTTCTAAACAGAAAATTATTAATTACTGTGATAAATAGATCATATATAAAAAAATGAAAATTAAATAAGTTTTAATTTAACATAGAGAATTCTAAATTCTTCGCTAGAAGGGAAATAATATCGTACAAAGTTAAAAGATAAACAGACAAAGATAAAGAGTTCTTCATTGAGGGAATCTATTTTCTGTGACAAATGAAAAGAAAACAACCCTAGAAGAAAAAAGTTCCAAAAAAGTTATCAGCTACAGAATTCCTATTAAAAGGAATTAAAAAGAAAAATAGTGAAATTTTAATGGCGATCTGTCTCCTATTTTTTTATTTTTTTTATTTAATAACAACAATCAACTCATACAACACAGCTACTATAACATGAGTATAACATAACATAATTATATGTACAGTGGAGCACCGTTTATACGTTTCTCGTTTATACGTTTTTATCATTTATACGTTTTTTTGAATGGTCCCAGCAAAATCCAATGCATATTAACGTTAAATAATTTCATTTATACGTTTTTTTGAAATCGCAAATTTCATTTATACGTTTTTTCAAGAACTCAAGAAGAGAGAAAATGCGCATTTCAACTTCAGATTCCTACCTGCCGATTGTCCAGTCTTAGAAAAGGCACGCAGTATTAGAAAATTGCAATGAAAAACCTCAGCCCTGTTTTCAACAAGCTTTGGCGGGTTTTAAGACCATGCAAGAATACCTCATTAGTGGTGATTTAAATGATAAAGTTAAAATGGCACTTTTAACTGTGCACAATGAACTTTTTTCTGTGCTTTCAAAAAAAGCCCTACAACCTTTTATAACAAAATATTTTGAAAATGATAAATGAATATGAATAGTAGTACTAGTTGTACATTAAATCCGTAATAAAAAGTTTTGTATTTCATTTTCATACAACATTTTAATTTACCTCTACTTTTTATTATTGGTTATTATGAAATTGTTCGTAACTTTTGTAAATTTCGTTTATACGTTTTTTCATTTATACGTTTTTTTTTCTCAGTCCCTTGAAAAACGTGTAAACGGTGCTCCACTGTAATTACTTATGATATAATACAATAATTAGCCTAAAACACAGACACATAAAATTACACGTGATTATTATTAAATATTTTAAAAATATCTTTCATGCAATTTTTTTAAACAATTATAATTTTTCAAGTTATCAATACAATTGAATAATTATTTAAATTTTCCAAATTTGGAATCAGAGATTTCAATTCAGATCTTTTATATAAAATCTGTTTACAATTAAATAAACAATGAATATAGATTTATTTTTCTTCACCACATATACATAATGATGAAGTAGTAGAATGTAAATAATCCTAAAAAACTCCATGTCCAGTTAGAAATTGTGTACTTCAAAATCCGTACTAAAATTCTTACATTTTAATCTATTGTAAACGTCACTAAAAAATAAGTTTGTTACACCAGCATTATTAGAAGTAATATAGCTATAATTCTAGTTAGTAATATATTTTTCTTTTATTTTATTTTTAATAAATACCAGGGGTGTAGCAATATATTCAACATATTGTAGTTTGGCTGCAGATTTTGCAGCCTTATGTGTCATTTCGTTACATATAATCATAATATATCCTCTAACTCATAAAATCAATATCAATCATATAAAGCCCACATTTTCTTCTGAATAATTAATATAAGCTATTTTTTTCCTGTATAATTGCACAAAAAAGATAAAACTTAAAGATAAAGCTCAGGACAGATTTTGAAATATTTTTCTTTTATATTATCATATTCTTCAATTCAACTAATAGCAAGCTATAAACCCATTATTTCTGCTTGATATACAGTACAATAATCAGTCAATTTCCTATTAATTTAGCAATAAATACACCATTATAAAATACAACAGTAGCGGCACCCACACCATTATCAGATTTGCTACCATCGGTAAAGTATTCATATCCAGTACAGTGACGTAGCTAGAGTTTGTGACGTCCGGGGCGGTCCCTGAATACCGCTCTACTCAATACACATCAAACGTAGAGAAAAAGTCAAAACGAAGTATAGGAAAAAAAAGAATGTTTTTTGTTTTTTTTTTGTTTTAAAAAGTTTATTACAAATATATATATTTGTATATTATTTATATATATATTATATACGTAATTAATCACACATTACAATAGATAGCCTGCTTTCTTCTTTTTAGCCTGCATTGAATCTGTATAAATAACAAATTTTATCTGTATGTTTAGTGAGCCTTCATTACTCTCGAGATTTTCATTTACCCGATTCCCCAACAACTGCAGTAGACCAGAAGCAGTAGACTCGAGGATAATTCTCTAAACCTAAACTAATGGCGTTTTCATTAACTCTTTAGGATGTGGTTGTATCTCAGTAACTCCAATACAAGTAAAGTTAGAGGAAACTGATATCAACCCTTTGTATCTTCAAGAATTTTTAAATGAATTGGCATAACTCCACTTAATACTTGAGCAGCTTCATAGGAGACAATTCTATAAGATTTTATTACTCTTAAAAGAATAAGACTTTGTATTTTGAGTAGTGCCTTTCTGTTTCCTAATTTCTCAGCAGTATTATACCAAACTTCAGAAGCATAAACAGGCTCCAAGCCTGCATCATAAATAAATTTCGTGCCGTAACCTATTAGTGTTAGTTAGACGCTCATAGGAAGCAGAGGTCAGGCCTGTATTAATCCTCGTAAAAGAACGAATTGGACCGACGGTTGGATGAATCCTCATCTGGAGGAGAATTAACTAAAGGCTTTTGTATTTAGTAGATATAAAAATGAATTAAAAAACAACAACAAAGCAATCAACGGAGGTGCGCACTCTACGAAACTCAGGAGTTCCCGTTGAATATCCTGGGGAAAGATACTGAGGTGTTTTCCCGTTGTCTTCCTCAGGAAGGCATTATGGAAATGATGTCACACCCGAAGGGTCTGACAAACACTGGAAAGAAAATGAAACATTAATCCCGCTACCGGGATTCGAACCTAGGTTCCGACACATCTGCCTAAACCACTAGGCCATGCCAGAACGGCAAAAACAAAATTAAAAACAAATTATAAGATAATAGTAATGTACTGTAGAATGTACAAATTCTATGAATATGTACGATTTATACTCTAGAATTTAATAAATACAGTTATTTTGCAGAAATTCGTTCTCGTTTTTACTTCTAACAATTGGTAATGTAAAAAAAAAGTGAAAAACAAAATTCAAACTTATATCTTTTAGTAAATGTTCGTTTCATCCTCTTTCTTAGTCCAAATTGAAATGTAAATTCATATTTCAAAATGAATAATTCTCAGGATCTCATTGATCTCGTATATAACAGTGTTTGTGAACCGCCTGTTCGCGAAATTATTTTACCTGTCGACGGAAAATTCATAGATTTAATTATTTCACTGTAATTTTGCAGATTTTGAAGAAATCAAAAAAAAATAATTAATGTTTCTTTTTCTTTTTCCACAATAACTGGAATACGAAAACTTGTTGCTATCTCCGACCTTATCAATAGCTATAATATATCAATAGTTATATCATTCTACCATGTGCTTGCCAGAACTGTAAACAAACTCCAAACCGATTATCATCTCATGCTGCCATCTCTCGGCCAGACTGCAAACAAACCATCACACCAAATGAATGCCAGAAAAGTTAAACAACGATATATTATGATTTTCTTTTTTTTTTTTTAAGTGGAAATGGTGGAAAGGAGAAAACAGTTGAAGGGAGTGCGTCACAATTAGGCAAAAACGCAAAACTGATGACATATGTGAAAGTGATAAGAAGAAAAACAAATTAAAGGAAACTTTGTTAGGTATAACGACAAGGATTACGTAAAATTTGGTTTCATTATGGCCCCCGAGAGTGAACAATTACCACGGCCATTTTGTGTTGTGTGTTCTGAGATCCTCTCTAATCCTTCTAAACTTATGAAACCTTCTAAACTTGCTCGAAATTTTCATTCTAAGCAGAGTCATCTCCAAAACAAACCATTGGACTTCTTCAAAAGATTAAGTGCCGAAATACAAACTGAGAGAACATGGAAAAAATTAAAACTATTGAAAAGACTCTTCTAAAGAATCTTATTATGTTGCCCTTCGAATAGCCACAATGAAAAAAGCCATTCACAGTTGGTGAGCAGTTTATAAAGTCTTGCATTATAGAGTGAAATTTTGGACCTCAAGCTGCTCAGAAACTGAAAGCAATTCCACTGTCGGACAACACCATGCAGCGAAGAATCATTGATATGGCTGCAGATATTGAAGAGCAAATGGTAGAAGAAATAAAGAAATGTAGATTTTTCGCTATTCAATTTGATGAGACAAGTGATGCCAGGAACCGTGCTATTCTTCTTTGCTTTGTGAGAAATGACGATCGTGAAGACTTGAGGGAAGAACTTTCGTCCTTCCTTGACTGCTTAGCCCGTTCAGACATATTTCGGGTTCTGAATACTTATATGGAGACATATTGCTTGGATTGGGACAAACGTTTGTTACTGACGGTGCCGTGTGCTTGACTGATCACCGCTCAAGCGTATTAGCGAAGATACAAAATATCGCTCATTCAGATATCTTATACACGTACTGCATTATTCACAGGGAGCAGCTAGCAGCTAAAACAGTTTTCAGATGACGTGAACATAGTCCTGAACGATACAATTCGTAAATGAAAATCGTAAATGCAATTCATACTCGCGTCCTCATTTTCAGACTGTTCGAAACACTTTGTGAGTCTATAGGCTCACAACATCATCATCATCTCCTTCCTGCTGAAGTGAGATGGTTGTCTTTAGCCCTTTTCGAATTGAGGGAGATCAAAACTCAAACCTTCAATAATGAAGAATGAAAAGCTAAGCTTGAATATTCAGTCGACATATTTTTCTCTTCTTAACGGTTTAAATAGATCTCTTCAGGGGATTATGAAAAATGTGTTTACTCTCAGTAATAAAGGGGATGCATTCAGCTTTCTGGAAACAGCGCTTTTTGGAAATTAGCTTTTTGCAATTAGCTTTTTGGAAACAGCGCTTGGATGAAAAAGACTTGAAATGTTACTCCTTCTTCACGAATTTCTGACTGTTGCTGACATCAATCAGAAAGATACATGGTGGTTCACGAAGATATGCAGAAACTTCGGGAGCTAATTCTACATGTAAAAGTAAAGAAAAAAGTTATATAAACATAGGTCCGAAAATGCTTCGGTAGCGAGTTACGGCCAGCGAAAGATTTCGCCCATAATGTAATACAACAATACGCACATGGACTACACCTCAGTTGGTAGCTCTCACAAAAAATCAAAACAATGCAATTCACATTATTGTTGAACAGCTGTTATTGTGTTGCCAAGTTATGTACTAACAATTTTTCGCACAACATTATTCTGTGTCAAATAAAATTACATTTTGTCAGTATTTCAATGCAATTATTTATGTACTTTACGGCACACATGTTCAGTTTTACTTTTACAATTATAAATGTAACATGTAAAGTTGTAATAAACATTTACGCTGTTTATTGGGAAATTAACAACGTTATTGTCGGCCATATGTACAACATGTGTTGTTTTGTTCTGTTGAAACGTTCATTTACTCGACCATCTAATCACATTCTGTATACTGTATTTGCACCGTTTTCTTCAGAATTAAATGTTCTATAAAGTTTGTGGTAAACGTTTGTGTGTCTAACCTACTTTACCAACGTTATTGTACGTCAAACGGAAAAAACGTTGTTTCGCGATCCCTCTTTTGTAGGTTCCACGTGGGATACGCTTACAAACATAGCGAGATACAGTTCTACGACATGTTTCATTCGAATTTTCAGGTCAACAACCATAAGAAACCACTGATTTTGCCCCTTAATTTACCTTCCCAGACTTCCAGCAAGTCTTCATTTCACCCAGTGTACTATATTATGGGCGAAACCTTTCGCTAGCCGTAACTCGCTACCGAAGCATTTCCGGGCCTATATTTACATAACTTTTTTTCTTTACTTTTACACGTAGAATGAGCTCCCGAAGTTTCTGCATATCTTCGTGAATCACCCTGTATAATAACCATCCTATGACAATATCTCAGGGCGTTGAATGAAAGCTTTAATCATGAGGAGCTTTAATTAATCCTCGGCAAGTGAATCTTTGGAGAAATGATTCTTTCACGTAGACTACCAGAGGCTCACTCTTTAGGAGAAAGAAAGTTTAGCTGAACTTTCTTCCGAATTCCAGATTTAAAACAAGTCACTGAAGAATTTTTGGTTATCAGCGAATGAAGAATACCCAGATCTCAGCAGATTTAAAATTATGTAACTTTTTCAACTACATATATATGCGAAACGAGTTTTTCGGTCTCACTCTGCAATTAACATAAAATACAGGAACCGAATGGACGCACTACGTCTAACAGTATCAACGAATTGAAAATAAACAGCGGCTAATGAGTTAATGCCAATGACGTTTGAGAGAAGAAACATAAACATACTGATTGTAGATGTGATTATAAAATTTCGAATTTAAAAATTGTAAATTTTAATAACGAATATTAAAAATAAACACTCAAAAGCAGCTTGATTTCCCTGTCTCCAAAATGCTTCCCTATCTTTTGCCGGTCCGCGATTATCGAAAGGTTGAAAACCGCTGATATATAATACTAACTCATTATAATAATCCTGAAATAATAGATAAAATTAATTGAAATAATTTCATATCTTTTATTTTATCATACATTTTTTATTTTATTGATTTTAACCCTTGGAAGTTGCAATAATTTTCATATAGACCCTGTATTAAATGAAGTAATAATATAAAAAAGTAAAAAAAGTTAGGATAAAGTTATTCATAAAAGAATACTAGAAAATCACATGATGTAATATTGTATATATTATTTTTCTCACTATGGTTTCTTTTGAAATAACAACTGAGAAAGGATGAACGAAGAATTAAATCCCTGAAAAAAACAAATATTTTTGTTACTTTACTGTAGTAAATATATTGTAATTTTTGTTTCAATTAACTGTCTTTGATTCCGTTGAAATATAGATCTGGTTACGACAACGGAAATAAACAAAATGCAAAGTTGTTTAATTTCTGTAGCGATAATGAAAAGTTAATCCATCACCACTTGACCATCCTTAATAAGCAACTGCATTTTTCTTTTCCGTTTCTGTCAAAACAAATTGACGTCGTGTTTTGATTTTTTGTCAAGTGTCCTGCTCTGTAGGCAGTCAATCAAAGAAGGGCTGTTTGTTGTTGATAATTGTCAAGTTAAAAAAGAAACGGCTTCAACATGATACAAACCAGATTCGCTTGGGGATAATCACTGTGATAACAGCAGCGCCTCTGGTGGTCAATTCCATCATCTCCGGAAATAGAAAAACCTGAATAAATAAACCAGTCATTCAATGGAACTGATGTAATTCGCATTGAAGAAAAGGAGATTATGTTTGCAGTCTTACAAGAAGACGAATTATAATTTAAACCCTTGTTTCTTCTCTCTGTCCTCAGTTCAAGCGAGAAGTCTTACGACGCTAAACAAACAAGGGCTAAACAAATTTACTAAATTCCAAGTATTAAGATTAGATCAGATTATTTGAACCACAAACAGAAATTCAAAGCAGAAATCTACCATTTGCTACCATGTTATCCTTATATATTATTTCTCAAAGGTGTTTTAATTGTCGGTACGCCATATTTCCCTTAATACTTCATCAAAATCAATGATTGAGACATCATTTTGAAGATTATGTTCCCCGCTAATGACAAAAAATAAACAAATTATTTAAAATTAATGTTAAAAAAATGTTTTCGTTAAACAACTTTATTTTAAAAACCTTTTTATAAAAATGTAGACACGCTTTAACAGAAGCGACTTATCTTTCGAAAGCGAAACAACATTTCAAATCATTCTATAGCGTCGAAAAATTCAAATATATCCTTTTTTTGAATAAAAATGCGCTTAAAAATGATATTTCATCGTTTATTTAATAAGAACAGATAAAAAAAAACAACAAAGATTTATATTTTAATAAAAATAAACAATTTATAACAGTGGTGCCCAACCTTTCGTAATATGGGGGCCAAAATTGACTTTGCTGTGAATCTCGCGGAATCTCCTATTCAACAACCAAAAAAAAAAAATAAAAAAAAAAAACGGAATCTCCTCTTCAACAACCAAAAAAAAAAACCAGGAATAAAACAGCGGGCCACATGTGGCACCTTCGCGGGCCGGATAATGCCCTCGGGCCGTAGGTTGGGCACCACTGATTTATAACAATAAAAAACATAAAAACTTCTATTATATTATTTCTCAAAGGTGTTTTTTTTTTTTTTTTATCTCCCTTAAAACTTCATCAAAATCAATGATTGACATATCATTTTGAAGATTACGTTCACCGCTAATGATGAAAAATAAACAAATGGTTTAAAATTAATGTTTTCTAAATAAATAAACTATATTTTTATAACCTTTTTATAAAAATGTAGAAGGCGCCATCTATTGTTCATTTATTTATTTGCACATTACCATTCGGCGACTGATCAAGATACCATGCGAATTATTCGCACGGGTCAACCTTTATATAAAAATGGAGAAGGCGCCATCTATTGACAATGGGTTTAACTAACATCCACGACAGCTGTTGGATTTGTTTATTATTTCTCAAAAGTGGTTTTTTGGTGCGAATTATTCGCACGGGTCAACTAGTTACCTTATATTTAAATCACTTTATGTTCAATCACTTTATGCCTTTGGAATGTTTTGTGTTTAACCCTTTTTCGATCAATATCGACACAGTAGAATAGATTGAAGCACAAGAAATACTGGCAATTACTGCAGTCTATATTTTTTTCTGTTACTTTGATTGCCTACGTGAATTTATTAGAATGAATCCTATACTAATACCGAGGATTTTATTGACACTTTAAAGAATGTTTTAGTTTCACAAGTACTGAGATTACTTTGTATGATTTCCACTCTAATTCTTTTTGAGTTATTTCATTTAGGAACTTCAGTGAATTACGAGTGAATTAACTCAAATACAAAACATTAATTCTTTTTAATGCGATTTACCTCATATAGATTTTAAATTAATTTTATCACTAACGAAAAGCATAGACAAAAAAAAAAAGAATGAATGAATTAATTAGAAGTAATAGAAATATTTCGGCTAATATCTTGAATTATCAAGGCCCATCAGCACCAAAAGATCACTCCAAGGTTTACAAACGTATAATTTATCTAATTTTTGCAGCTAGGGTTGTTATTCGAATACATTATAATCATACCTAAGAAAACAAGTGAGATTTATGCTCTCATTTGATTCATTTATGATCAGTGAATGAATAGTTCGATTTCAATGTGAATTTATTTTCTTAATTTTGAGGGGAATTTCAACGAGTAAAATACTTGAACAAAATTCAATTAGTCTGAAATAATTAATGTAAGCATCAAAATTTTAACTGCATTTTAAATCAATTGCAAATTATCCTTGGGTTTTATTAGAAATTTATTCTTACTTAAGGGATCCATGTGGAATTGAGAAAAGATTAACTCATTTTTCTTATTGAAGGATTTAACCATTAGTAGGATACAAAAATTAACTCAAATTAACTGTAAAAATCATTTAACTGTGGTTAAGATCCAAAAATAACAATTAGAGAGTTTAAAACATAATGGAAAATGTATAGCAGTCAGAAAACGAATGTTATTAAAAGACACGGCACATTAAGAATATATTAATGATTGTGATGAATGAGAAGCCTTTTGAGTCAAGCTGAGACAGCCGTTTTGAGCTTCAGCCAGGGCTACCCATCAAGTAAAACTCCAAAGGAGTACGAGGAGTCTCATCATGAATATGTTCTTCCCCTCGTACGCCTTTTGGGCTTTTATTTACTGGGTAGCCTTCGCTGAAACAAAACTGATGATCGCTAGAAAGCGTGAAACAGTCTGTTTCGGATTCAAAGTACAAAATTTCTAAAACTCTTTAGTGAATTTTTAATTGTGTGCGTTTTTATGCTTATTTTTATTGTTAAAATCCTAAAACAGTTCAAGACAAGTTATTTTCCCTTCAAATGTTTATTTATAATGGGAAAAAAATTGTATGAATTCATTTACGAACAATTTTGTCGCTGCAACTGTGGTAAGAGATAAGGTTCAACATTGAAAGCAACTTTTTATCCATTTCTTAATGTAAAATCTTCAATTCTACCTGCTTTGTCGCACCAAATCAGTTATTCGTTTTAATGCTAAAGATTTCTAATATAGGATAGAAATTGAATTAATCACCGTATCTTTCTCAGGATCTAATTTATCGCTCCCCAAAAAGATAAATTTTTCATAATTCATGAATTCCACCCTGTAGCTCTGTTTTTTCTCCGTTACAACGAAATATATTTTTTTTTCCTTTTACCATTTGATACAGAAAAAAAAAGTAAAATGTAGTGGTCAAAATTAGGCATTAGGAGCCTAGAACATGCTATTTATCATGATAAACTCATTATCTAATCATAGTTCCGTAATTTCTTGTAATGGTTTCGTAACGATAAAATAAAGGAAGTGGCAAATTTATTGTAATACAACCTCACTTTCTCATGATTCTGCTTTTTTTTTTTCCTCTTTGAAACTGGGGTCAAAGTTATTATCAAAGAGGACCAGAGACAAGGAAGACAATTAGTTCGGTGACTAACTGCACTCAATTGGCCTCCTCCGCCCACTCGAGGGCAGTGATGATGAAACAGAATTAGTCCTATTAGACAGAACTCAACCAATCCTAGAAACAAATAAAGCGTCTTCTAGAAATGCACTAGAAGAGAAACAATTCCAAAAGATTAACTAACATTCAGTTCTAAAGACAAGTGATATGAAACTCCCAATTTCTTAAATCTTAAATGTTTTGGTATTTCACGGAGATTAAAACAATTGCACTTAAGAACAAATGTCTCATACTTTATATTAAGAGAATCTTTGCTGTATAATTAAAACAATGTCAAGGTGAATTTGAAGTAGGGAAAAAACATAAAAAAAAGAACCTTAAAATTATTTAAGCAGGATTTTAAGTCAGAAATTAATCGGAAACAAATTTGACCAGTAATGATGACTGACACTGAATTTGTAAGGTTTTCGGTTTTTTTATGTAAAGGCATTTCCTGAAAAGCTAGAAAGAATATAAGACGTAATACTGTTAAATATTGGCTCTGGGAATAGAGCAGCATTAAGTAAATAGATTTTCTGTAAATAATCGGGAACGGCAACGATCATCAGTGACAACGTGTTCTATATACTATCATTTTTGAACTATTGAATGGATTATCTTCAAACGGAATTTGCACATTGTGGACAAGAGTGGATCTAATTTCTACATTTAAAAATGTCTCTATATGGACTCCTAAGTAAAAATTTGCTCATGACAAAAAAAAAAAATCCATAAAACTTTTATTACAAGAAAAAGAATGAATTCTGACAGGAATTTTTACTACATCTAAGAAAGATAATCTTTTATGAAATACCAGCGGGTTAATGTGATGATAATTAATTGGCGACATTTGCAGATATAAATCAATTCAACAAATGAAAAATTTAAAGTTAGTGTATTTGTAATCTATGAATGTTATCACAAATCAGCCGACTTTAATTAAATAGAACATTTCCAGGTACTTCGTTCTGTAACTTATTCTTTTTTACTGAACTGTAATTATTTTTGTGATTGGTTTAAAGAAATATGATTGTTAGGAATAATTATTTTATTTTAAGAGGCAGTTAAAAACTCCTAGAGGCAACATGTTGCTAATATTATTAACAATATCTTTCCAATGTTGTTTCTGGAAGATGAAAAGAACAAACACTCGACAGTTCCTCTAATAACAGAACATCGTATTTTAAATAATATAAAAATTAAGGTACCTGAAGATAATATGGCCACCTTAATTTGAATATTTTTTTTTCATGATTATGGTATTCATTAAAAAAAAAAAATGTATAGACAAGAACTTTGGCTCTTTAGGCGTATGTAAAAAAATATTTCAAGAATTTAATATTTTTTTTTTAAAACCCAAAGGTTCTGTTTTTCAATCTTTGAAAAAGCTTGCAATGTGCAGGTAATATGCCCTTGTGAAGGTAATGTGGCCAAATTCAAAAATATCTCTTTATTTTAGGAAAATATTTTTTTTGTTAATGATTAATAATTTTGGATTGAAAGTAAATGTGTCTTGACTTCATTAAAATTTTCACACAGATAATTATTAACTTTCCAGGGGCCTACAACAAAAATTATTTAAAAGTTACAATTTAGATCATGCGTGTATCCACAGAGTTAGAAAAAAAATCATTAAACGATCAAAGTTTATAGAATATAAAAAATATCAATCAAGGGTATATGTGTAGCAAATAAATACAGATTTATCGTCTTTTATGAGTCCAATATATTCATCGTTTTGGTAATATGGCCTACTGTGGCCATTTTACCTGATTACAGCCCATCTCGAAAAATCTCTTAATTATCAGTTTAATTAAAGAAGCATTGGGTGTCTGGAACGACATAACTACAGCAAGTGATATATGAACAATAATCATCAATTGCATGCAAGGAAATAAAAGACAACAACAACAATAATATTATAATAACAACAATATTATAACAGATTCTCGATTCGTTGTCAAAATTCAAATGACGGGGTTCCCTGGGCTCTGTGATTACATTATAGAATGTAATAGATTCTATATAGATTATATAGAATTCGACACTTCCAGTTTTCAATTTAAAAAAAGTATGAAAAGATACTGAAGTTATTACTTGTTTCACCCAAACGCTTCATTAGTTCAGAATCCTTTTTCAACTATGAAATTGGGTTCTTAATAAGCCTAATGAAACCCTTTTGTTAATAGGTTAATAGTAGGAGAAAATAATTTACTCTTTAGATTTCTTTTAATTGAATTTTGTAATAATTGGTTTGGGTTTCCTATCTTTGAATTTAAAATTTTCTCTTAGGCAAAAGTTTTTAAATAAAAGTTTGATGTTTTTTTTAATTCTTGAAATTTGAGAAGTTTCCAAAATTCCTTTTTCAAAACTTTGGCAAGAAATGGAATAAATGGAAGATATCTACATTCATCTATATTCTTATCCACTGGTAATTTAAGTTGATTAATTTATCTGAGTCAATTTTTTTGAATGATAATGATAATTGCTAATTGTTACAATAATATAATAATTTTATTTATATCCAATTTCTTTTAATTGTTTGATTGTTGATATGAAGCTCAATTACGACGAAATTTAATTCAGCTTTTGTGAAACATTCTCATTATATAGTTACTGACAAATGATTATTAAAACCTTAAGTTCAAATCAAACGTCAGTAATTCTGACATTTTTTCTCCTGAAATATTTGAATATTCTTAGAACTAACCTATTAATTTTTTGACGAAAGATACTTATAGAAATAGCAAAGAAGTGTAGTTATTTCTTATTTCTTTATCCTTATTTACAAAACTATTACATCGACAAATCGTTAATCATTAATTTCAAAATTATACTTTTCTCTGATCCATCCCAAAAGAAAGTGATTGGCTAATTTTAAATGTGTAACTAAAATATTCTAAATTGTAATTTATAATTATAATTCAAACTTCATTTTTAACAATTAATAATTCTGCATTTACTAGAGAACTAACGAAACATAATCTCGAGAATTTGATGAAGGTTTTGACAATCATTTACTCTATTGATTTGTAAGTCTTTAAAAAGAAAATACAGTAGAGCCCCGATTATCCGCGGGATTGGGTGGCAAGGGCTTCGCGGATAACGAAAATCGCGGATAACCCGAAAAAAGACTAAAAATGAGGTGTAAATACAAAAAAAAATATTTCACCATTAAAAACTACGTTTTATTGTACAAAAAACATAATATGTAAAACTTTTAAAATATGTAAAGTAAAGCAGAAACCTTTGCTCTACGTTTGCATCCACAAATTCCGAGAAGGCCTATAGGATCACGATGCACAATAAACCTGTCAGCAATTTTTGACCTTCGCACTGTAGGGCCTATTGTATTTTCCTGTTGTTGGCTTGGATTAAAATTGTTTTTTTTGAGGTTCGTAATTAAAAAAATTTTTGCGGCACTCGCCGATAATCGGGGCTCTACTGTATCTTATTGTTAATTTGCAAAAAATCAAAGCCGTTAGTATGTTATCAACATATTATTTTATCTTTATGATATTATATTTTCATTCATTTTAATAAATGAAACCTTATGTTTACATTGTATTTTAGATTATAATTTCGTAAAAAGTTAAAACTATGATAAAACTATTTATCAACTGCATTGATAAATTAATTGTAAAATATCAGGGCAAACAAATAAGATTGTTTAGAATTACAATGTGTAAATTCAAACGTATTAATAGGGATATTAAAAAGAGATCTTTAGATAACTAAACTTCACAGCCTATTAAAATAATACTGTTAATTATCACTATTAATATTCTCTACTATTAGGGAATAGATATCGTATAATGAATGTAGAATAAATTACAATCAATATTGGTTAAAATAAATCGTGTACCTTATTAAGTACTGCTGTTTTTGTTCGTAGTACTCGATATCGATCATTCCGATAATGTAGGTCATTGGACCAGGCTAATTCATCATTTAGATCTACCCCGAAATTAACCTGTTAATGTGACCCCATTCATTATTCGACATTGATTTTTATTTATTTTTTTAATTTTTCTTAAAATTTGTTATAGCATTATAAAAAGATCGTTCGGAGGCAAATTAACGATTGATGGATTATAGATAGTTAAGGATAGGTATATTCCAGGGGCGCCTACGATGGGGACAATGGACCTAAGGCTGCCAACGACACTGAGTGATCAGACCAAGGCAATGGAGAGATTAATGTGATCTTAATCTGTTAATTTATTTAAAAATTTAATTCTGACAATTTAATGCATTATAAAACATCCGAAAACGAATAAGCAATAATTTTCCCAACATTGCTGAGGCTTTGATAAGGCTTTGCAGGACAGGAAAAAGAAATTACATCATTCAATTCATTCTCAAAAAATATTGGTTAAATTACCCTAGATGGAAATTCTCCAAATGCTGTTCCATTTTGAACCACAAATGCCAAAATGACGATTCTCCCCAAAAGAATACGAAAATATGTTAGGATTCAGAAAAAAAAATCTATCCAGTCACCAAAACTGAAGACATTTTGGGTCCATTTACACAGTCTTCTGTCCAAAAGAAAAAAGAACGAAGAAGAGAATAAATAAATCCTAGGACAACGCTGTTTCTTAATATTCGACTGAGCTTAATTAATGATCCTTCCAAATGATCTAGGGAATTTAATCTATAAATAGGAATTTGAAAAGTGATTAAATTATAAATCTTTATGACATGGATATTTAAGATAATCACAGTTAAGTTATTAGTGATTAATAAAATTCTTATTAATATTAAGATGAATTACTAATGTCTTTACAATTCAGCGGAACAACAAAACAAAAATAGTTTTAAATTGATCTTAAATTTATATACCATTTCATCGGACCCCCAAGATATAATGGATATCTAAACGATGGAAAGACAGACAGACGAAATTTCTATAAGATTCTCAAAATAATAGCTTTTATTTTTCCTTTGTTTATAGCTTTTATTATTTGATATTAAATATATTCTTTCTCATTTTTATTAAAAAAGCAACTTTTTACTTTTATTAATTTGAGAATTGTAGGATTAAGATATTTTTAAATCTGACAGTGTTACACGAATTATTGTGTAAAATATAATAAAGAATTCTGAAAAATTATATTCTATAAACATTATTTGAATACAAAGTTTCATATGAATTTACTATTTTTTTATTTTAAATGAATTTACTATTTTTATCTTCATTGCCTCTAATAAAACATTGACTTTAGGTTCGTATATTAATAATTGACGAATAGTACTTGAGTTATATGACTGGAATCTTCTTAAAAAAACTTTGTTGGCTAGCCATGCTGTTTTAATATTTCTAAAAATATATGTGAGTCAAAGGGGGCCCGGGCTGAGATCCAAAGGGGCCCGGGCTTGTCGATTTGGAGATTCCCTTTTTTTTTATTTTGTTCATAACATGGGGGGAGGGGGAAAAGGCCCGGTATTGTATTTGGTACCTGGGCCCGGAATTTGATGTAGGGGGCCTGACTAGCAATTTATATACATAGGGTGACCAGATTTTAACGACGTCAATCCATTGTCCCATTGACAAATACCGATTGACGTCTTCTGTTGGGGCCATGTAAAGAGCCTCGTGTACTCCCCACCTATTGATAGAATCGATGAATTGCGTCAACGAATTGTCGAAGCCTGCAACACCTAACATTTTTGAACGAGTACTGCAGTCAATGCTCCGGCGATGCCCATGGATTACCTATCTATTTCCATTGCTAAAATTAGATACTGGAATTTGTCTGTATGGTGTAAGCTATCATCCTCATGAATCATCCGGAACTGAGACCGTAGGCATGAATAACAACATTTCCTTTCTTTAGCCTTTAACCTTATGCGCCTACGACGCTCGAGCACGCCCCGCACGTAGGGTCAGACCGTCGACAGATTCCAAAATCCCCCGTTCGGAAAGGGGTTCCCCTGTTCCTTAGGGCCGACTGACCCATGTCCAACTGCTGTTCTTTTCTTTTCCAGTACGGTGACAGTCTTGTAGGGAACACCGATCCACTGTCATATGGTGTTACTAGTATCTTAGCAACCTAACTTCGTTTACCTCTTGGTTCAATTCTCTCTATCTATAATTGCTTGTACTTCATTGTCTTCATGATTACATCATTAGCTAACATACATCGATTTCAGGCTGAAAGTCTAACTTTCCCAGACGGACACTGACCTGAGTTTATTTGTATCCCACAGCAATTTCCATTTTGTAAAAACTTATTCATTTTCAATTTCGCTTGCTTAGATTTCCTTTTGATATCATTTTATTAATATTTTTTCTCTTTGATCTGTTTTATAATAATAGCGTAAAAATTAAATGATTTATAAAAACCTTTAAATGCTAAAAATTTTAACTTAATAAAAATTAATGGAATTAATTATGATGTGATCAGAAGGCTTTTCACTTACGTTTTATGGTTTCAATAAAATCCAGAGTTCTTTGCAATCATACTTTATACAGCAAAGGAAACAACTTGTTTCTCTGTTGCCTAGTAACTACAACAATCTAAAAAGCTCACAGGCTTAAACAGCATAACTAACAATAGCAGCAACAACAAACAAAGAAAATTACGTAATACAACTTGATAAATTCACAACACACTGCCCACGTTGTTGAAATCAATATTTCAACAGTTCGGCATCAGCTTCTATTTTGAGTGGAATTAGAAGATTAACAACATCAAGAGTTTATTTTTGGAAGAAACATCCGACGAGAGACAAGATTTGATTAAGTCTTAATTTAATCGACTAAGCTCTTTGTTGGAAGAAGTACATGAGATAGATAAGAAAATAATGGACTGTTTATTAGATAAAGAAGAAAGTGACGAAATTATTCTAAAGGAAAGAGAGAGTACTGAGCAATATAACGATAATTTTCTAATTATTCAAGTACAAGTTAGTAATATTTTAACATAGCGCAGATCAGATAGTCCAGTACCTAGTGAAGTAAATAGTAATGATGGAGGTGGTCTTAGTCGGAATTCTAAAAGGCGATCTTTCAAATTACCCAAAATAGAGTTGAAGAAATTTAATGGGAGTTTAAAAGAATGGCTGGGATTTTGGTCTCAGTTCCAGAAGATCCATGAGGATGATAGCTTACACAATATGGACAAATTCCAATATCTAATTCAAGATATGGAAATAGATACGGAATCAAGGGAAATAGTCTTAAGTTATCCTCAGACAGCTGAAAATTATCCAAAGGCCACGGAAGCTCTAAAAGAAAGGTATGGGAGAGAGGATCTTCTTTTACAAGCGTATATAAGGGAATTGTTGAAGTTAGTAATTTCAAATGTTACAAAACAAGACAAGCTTCCTTTGTCAACCTTATTAATTAAGTTAGAATCCCATTTACGATCTCTCAGTACATTGAATCTCTCCTCTGCAGATCCAAGTACATGGTTGTTTCCTTTGGTTGAATCCAGTCTTCCCGAAGAAACATTAAGGGGTATGTCCACGGTAACTCACGTTACGGTTTGACATTTTAAATCAGATTCAAAGTTACAGTGTCCACCAAAAATGTGCACACTAGTCCAAATTAATTTTTGATATTACTGTAGATTCAATGAACCTTTTTTAACACCTACTGGTTTGTTGTAAACATGTGATATTTTAAAGCAAAAAATTAATTTGTGTTGGTAACTCATGTTACAGCCAAAGAGACATTCTATTTCTGCTTAGTAAGAACATATGGGATTTCTCCTCAAAGCATATCTTCTAAAAACTGTAATGGGCTAACATTTTGACCAACACTCCAAGTTAAAATAAAAAAAAAGAAAATTGTTCCAAGATGACATTTAAGATATTTTCTTTATTTAAAAGTGGGTAACTCATGTTACACGAAGTCGGTAACTCATGTTACTTTTAGGTTAAAATCTAGTAAAAGAGTATACACACAACTCAGTCAAAGGCACAAAAACTAGTAACTGGACTATAAAAAAATGTCATCTAGCAAAATTTACACCATTAAAAAAATAAACATTAAAAAATAAAAAATTTTTGAATTTTTTTATTTTTTTATTTATTCCTATTTTTGTGGACATACCCTAAGAGATTGGCAAAGAAGTCAATTTTTCGGACAAGACCCCAACAAAGATGGATCTAAAACTCGATTGGATCGTTTGATAGATTTTGTCAAAGCGGAGTGTAAAATGATCAACAAATACGATTGACACAATCTGGTTTTGAAAATATCGAACTAAAGGGAAAGCCAGATAAAAGAGCTAGTTCTTGGAGAACAGAAAGCAAACCAATGAGAAATAAAGTAAATAGACCAACAGTTACCGCACTTACCAACAGTTCTTCTGAAACATGCATATTTTGTCGAAAAATGCATATAGTAGATTTTGTCAAAGAGTTCCAGATTTGACCGTTGAAGAAAGAAGGTCCAAGGCTAAGGAAAGGAATTGTTAATCTTTCTTTAACGTGCGGAGTGAACTAACTAAGAACACAATTGACACGCACAATTTGTTGTTATTCATGCCTACGACCAAATCATTTATCAAGGAATTGTAAAGCTAATATACCATGTTTCGTTTGTAGTAAAAAACATCTTGCTGTTAGTTGTCCTGAACTTGTACCAAAAGAAAAGAAAGAATCTGAACAGGTACAAAGTACTTCTAATACGGCAAATAATACGTCGATCAGACAAATTGTGCTTCAAACACTCATGGTTACCCTAGTAGGAAGGGATAAAGAATAAACAGTGAGGACCTTTCTAGATTGTGGTTCTCAGAGATCGTATTTGTTGAAAAGAACAGCAAAAGAATTAGAACTAAAACCATTTGCTGAAGAAGTTATAACTCATGCTCTATTTGATAGTAGTCAAACTTCCGAGATAATCTATAACAAATATAAAATTAGAGTTAAGAAACCTAAAGGAAAAAAAGTTATGAAATAGAAGTAAGAGATCAATTGATAAGTAGCCAATCAATACGGTACGGAGATTTCAAGCTCTCCAAATTTACTGAAAGATTTAAAATCAAAGAAGATTTGGATTAATGATTTTCGGAATGATTGTCCAGAAATAGAACTTCTTATAGATATGGGTGTCTATGTAAAGATTTTAACTAGTAATATTATTCCTTTATCTACTGGGCTTTCTGTCATAGAAACGTTTACAGAAACAAAAGATTACATTTTCTTGCCATCTTTGCTTTATGAACAATCAGATAAAGAACAACCTGTTTTCTACTTTAAAGTATTGTAAATTACTGAATTAAAAAATCCTTGAGTAACTTAACTTGTATGATAATATTTAATTCTCCTAAATTCTTAGTTCATTAAAGATTGAAAAACATTATTGTAATTTATTATCAATATTTGTTTACAGATTCTTCAAAGTTGGGAAAATGAATTGAATAAATACATAATAGTAAGAAAATGAAATATCACTAATTTCAAAAAGAAATAATAATAAAAGTAATGCGATAACATTGCTACTCCGAAACGTTCGACGGCAGCGTCGCTCTAGCGGAGAATCGACAAACTATTGCTGTTATGCTGTGATTTCTTTCTTTCATTTTATTTAAAATTTTTGAAGCCTTTTGAAACAGTTGTGGAACTAACTCTACAACTTACGTCATTGCAATATTTGTAGATTTCTCTTAAAATCTCTTACAATTTCTCTTACAATTGTTAGTATCCCTTCATTTGTTAGGTTCTGTGTAAATTCTCACAGTTCCTTTATTTTGTAAAATTCGATGACGTCAACATCGGGTATTAAAACATTCCAGTATAAACCCTTTCGTTTTGATGAGCAGTTACAAGGTGTTAGACAAGTAACTGAGATATTGGTGCATTGGCGAAAAATTTGAGAATATGAAAGTTAGTTAATTTTTTCCTTAAATTACTACCAATAAAAAAAAAAAATCAATAAACTATTTGAAATACAATAGATAATAGTATCATTTTTGCAGCTGTTTCTATGATTAAGGCTTGAATATGTTCTACAGAACCTATATACAGATCCACCATTAGTGGTATATCATAGGACTGAATGTATAAATTAATTATTATTAAATAAAATAAAATAAAAAATATTACTCCAAAGTAAATATTATATAAGAATTTCTCGGTTTTGTTTTTGTTCTTTTTTTGGAAACTTGTGAATCCTTAATATTTTGTTGCAAATTAGTCCTGATTTATGTATTCAGTAGAATTTAGTGATATTTTATGTCTATCCCATTTTAGACTTCTGATACCGTGAAGCCTTATATCCCCGGTTTGTCTGTCTGTCTATGGACAAGTATCAACTCAGCAACCACGAGGGCTAGAGACTTCATTAAGGTGCCATTGAAAAGTTCTTGCCAAGAACAGTTCAGAGCCGTAGTGTTTGTATCTACGGGCTCCAAGGTAGCGATAGCGATTAGTAAACCAATCAGAATGCTTCGCAACGGCTTCAATACATTATCGCAGTTTGAGGGTAGTTAGAAGTTATAACTGCTGTAGGAGAGTTCGGATAGAATCACAAAGTTGATGATTGTCAAAGTCGGCGAACGCCGAAAATACCAAATCCTTTTGAATAATTTTCTTCATTCACGTATCAGAAGTCGTTACGAAGCACTGTGATTGGTTTACTAATCGCTATCGCTACCTTATTTACTTGAAGCTTCCTTTCTGGTTTCCCTAAGATAATTAATTAGAGTTTGTCCAAAAAGCAACTCTTGAGAGACATTGGTCTTTCGGTTCGACTTCATTGAAACATTTCTAATTTACTTGTAAACGCTAAACACTATAAACATCTGTTTATTTTGAAGCCATTAACAAACATTACGAAAATGTATTTTAAAACAATAGAAATCTGTGGGTTATATAATTTTAAAGAGCTTGCACTATTAGGCTTCTTACTCTCTACAACTAAAAGTGAAGGCTAACAAAAATCTATAGCGTATTTATACTGCTCGCGGCAAGAGTTGAAACTCCCAGAATGCAACGCAGATTATAGATTTTCCTTTCCTGGCCGTTCGCTCATATTGAAATAGAAGAGAAAATGGCGATTGCTGCTTCACATTCAACATTTTGACGAGGAAAAGTTCTCAACAGTCAAGCTATGGAAATTATTCTTAACGTTGCTCGTCGATTTCCCTAGCTTGACTGTTGAGAACTTTTCCTCGTCGAACTGTTGAATGTGAAGCAGCGACCGCCATTTTCTCTTCTATTTCAATGTGAGCGAACGGCCATGAAATGAAAATCTATCATCTGCGTTGAGTTCTGGGAGTTTCAACTCTCGCCGCGAGCAGTATAAAGCGATGTGCAATTTGTAAATCTAACATTAATCTGTTTTAAATAAATTAGTGTTTTTTTTTGGAGATTTGATCGAGAGCCAAGAACGTCCAACCTATTTGAACATTTTATACAATATTAAGTAGTAACAGATCTTACTTATAGATATATCTTTCTTTCAATAAGATAACGAAATATTGCAAATGATAGAAAGAAAATCAGTAAAAGATAGAATGAATGGAACGATATGAACTTTACCGGACATAAAATAAAACATTAGATGAAGAGTCTGAACACATAGAACAACCTCTGCAGTGTATCGTTCGTTGTAGCCAGGAATAACTCCGAAAAGATTTTCTATGCTTATATAAAATTGTAATTATAAACGCTTATATTAAAAGTTTTTTTAAATGTTAAAAACGGTTTTAATGCATTCATGTGAAAAAATATGCTACCTTAGTCAAGCAAGAGAAAGAGTTAGTGAAATATAGTGTAACCCCCTTTAACGGACACTCCGAATAGCGGACACCTCTAATTAGCGGACATTATTGCGGGTCCCAGTCCCTTAAAATAGGACATTCCATGTTATCCACTCCGAATAGCGGACACTCTGAATAGCGGACAGTTATTTTAACTGTAAAAAATTTTTTTTTTCGATTAACATTTCGACAAACACATCATGGTTGTATTTACATCAGTGTCCCATACATTGATACGTTATATCGGTGTCCCATGATTCAATGCACGAATCTGAGGCCCTTTTTTTTCACTGCAGTTGCTGTGTAATTATCAATCCTTCGTAAAGCTATCCTATAAACGTGTTGATTAAATTTAGTGCGAATTAAAATGGCGTCAAAAAGGAAGAGATTGGCACTGAAAGAAAAAAAATTGATGTTCTTGAAGTTGCTGAAAAAGAAAAGCTAAGTGTGCGTTGTCTTGCTGAACGTTTTAAAGTTGGAAGAAAAGTGAACTTTTGAAGGACAAAGATGATAATAGAAAAATGTGGATGGTAAATTCAAACGAAAATTCGAAGAATTTGAAGTTTCGTAAAACTGAAACAAGCAAAATTGACGAAATGGTGATAAAATGGTTCCGCTTTGCTCGTGCAAAGAACATTCCTATAAGCGGTGTTTTCCTTCAAGAAAAAGCCAGAGAAGTCGGTGAAACTTTAGGATTGGACACGTTTAAGGCATCAAATGGATGGCTAGAAATTAATTTTCTATATACTGTAATTAATTTTGTCATTATTTTAAGTAAGACAAACGGATTAGCACTCATTTAAAAAGGACTGTAGTAAATAATTTGCAATTGTTCATATTCTCTCCTATCGCAATGATAATTGTAGAAATTTAATTAAGATTGTACGTAACTTTTCATTAAATGACATACTGTAAGATAAAAAATGAAAAAAAGACAGTCCTCCCGAATAGCGGACACCTCCCAATAACGGACAAAACTTCCGGTCCTGTGACTGTCCGTTATTCGGAGGTAACACTGTACAAATTAATTCTGTTTTACGACGATTTTATAAACACATCATCAATTAAATCATATTTAATCCAATTGATCCATATTTGGATTAAACCTATCTATTACTAAAAGCTTTATTGTTTGTTAAAATTACCGCTTACTGCACAAATTTATCTTAATCCTATTTTTTAAGCAATAGCTTGATGCCTGTTTCTTTTTTTATTATTAACACGTTTTTATTAACTCGCTTTCTTGTCTGTTTGTTTGTTTGTTTGTTTCTTTTGTATAAATTTTGAATTTAAAATAACTTCCTGATGAGCTAGAGATTTGAAACTTTAAACATAGCTCAGAACTGGATGACAATGCAATATCTCCCCTTGTCCACTTAAATGGACCTTTTTAAAAACAGTTTCCTCATAAATCTACAGTAATAATGTTCCTGAAGCATTATTAGTCTACCTGTAAAAATAATATTGTAGTTAACATTTTTGCCGGTAGATATTGAAACAATAGGTGACCCTATCATTGACCACCAACTACATTTTCTCCATCGCTTCGACAAAATCGAAGGCTATTATGAATTAAGTATCACAGTGACGAGATTATCTTTCGAAAATAAACAATATTTTTACTGAAATAAATTAATTTACTGAAATTGCGTCAGAATGTGCAGATGTCAACTTTTTAAACAGAATTTTCATTTCTTATTGAATATTCGACACTCGCGCATAGGATTGTGGGATTGTCGCTCATTGATAATTAGCGTCATTGGCATTTTTGCCAGTAGAAAGAAATGGTGACGTCCAGGGTTTTTTAGGTTTAATGGTTAAGTAATAATTAGTAAAGTGTGTAAGATTTAATAATTTTTAATACCAGTTCAAGTTACTAGATTATCGTAAAAATGAATATTCCACTATTTATAAATCTGTCATCGAGGTTTTTTTAGTTTTAATAGTTAAGTAATAATTATTAGAATATTTAATATTTAATAATTTATAATATCAGTTCAAGGTAGTCGGTTTATCGTAAAAATGAATATTCCACTATTTACAAATCTGTCATACGGGTTTTTAGATTTAATGGTTAAGTA